>BQNB010029439.1:5054-49771 GCA_026074375.1 Tanacetum coccineum | reverse complement strand
ACGACAGAAAACTCAAAGTAAGAAAAGAGTTCAAACACAGAAACAAGGTGATGTTATTCCACTCTAAGTACAAATTCAAACAGCCAAAACTCAGATATCGATGGCTTGAACCATGTGACAATCGTGACTTGAGCGGGTTAGTCAACCTGTTAGAGTTGACTAAAGAATTGATATGAGTTATATTTATGTGCTTATGTGATCTATGTGAGTATCGGTTATCAATCAATGGAGCGTGATCGTCTCATTGTGATTGAATTGATAGTTGTTATGGGTATTTCATTTTGTTCACATTTTTGTGACAATGGAAAAGATAGTGTAATTTTATGTGTATACGTATTATTTTGTGTAAGTATTATGTATGTACGTATTTAAGTATTAGTGGTTTGTAGGAGTAAGATTTAGGTCTAGTAATTTAGTTAGATAGATCTTAGTTTTATTAAGTTAGTAAAATAATATTAGAAATGAAATTTATTTATAATCATTTAATTTAGTTTAAATTTAAAAGGTTTAAAAGGTAGAATAAAAGGTTTTTATAAAAATGTCAAAAATTAAGGGTTGATTATGTAATTAATAATAATTAATAAAAAATATATATATAAATAACATATATACATATATTTGGACAAAATTTTATAATTTTTTTTAATTAATTTAGGGATGTTTAAGGAGAAAAAAAAGGGGGGGGGAACCCAATATTAGTTAAAGTTGGATTCTAATTAGGTAATTATCCAAACCTTTTCTTTTCACTATAATTACAAACCTCTCATCTCCTTTTTTTGTAAAATCAGTCGAACAAAGAGAAAAGGAAAAAAAAGTTTTTTTTTATCAAGAATCAAGTTGGTGATCTTGTGTATCAAGATCAATGTTTAAGGTATGTTAATAAACCCTAACTATTTTAATTCTCTTTTATTATTCTTGTAACAATTTTGAGGATGGACTAGGGTTTATATAAGATCTGTAAAATTTGGGTTTTGATCTTTAAAAATCGTTTTTGGGATGATTGGTGGTGTTAAGCATGTGTAATTAGGGTTTAGGGTTTGTAAATTCGAAATTTAAAAGCTGGCAGTTTTGAAAGGTCATATTGTACAAATCATAACTCGGTCATAAAAATAGCAATCATCAATTTTCTTGAGCCTAAAACTAAGTTCAGAGAGTCTAGTTTCTAAAAAGTCCGCCCCCGAGAGGTTTTGAGGTGGGGAAGTTAGCCAAATAATTTTCGCAAGAAAAGTTGTTAAAACAGTAAATTCGGGTCTGATTTGGGTCTGATTTCGGGGAGTAAAACCCCTACTTAAAAGGAAAATTTGGGTTATCCAAAATTCAAGAGACATATTTTAGGTTTCTATTAACTCTAGTTCGAAGGGCTAACGCAAAAACATTTTCTAAGTATTTTTAAAGACGTCAAACTTTTTGGTGTGCATTCAGATCCGAATCTGAGCACTTTGTAATGATGATTTTTTATAAAATATTTCCACTTACTATTATTTTTTCTAAAAAATCACAGTAGCTCACAACTCATTGGGGAGCTAGGAAATGTAAGGAGAACCATCAATTAGGTGTTTTTGGTATTTTATTTGTTGTCATAAAGTGACTACAAAATTCAGCCAGAAATTATAAAAGTGAAAGTTAATAAATAAAGTCGTATAGGATATGAAAATGATTTGGGAGATGTACTTAAAGGATTATAAAATTAGTGTAAGGTTTAGAAGTCCATCATGTGATTGTTGCATTAGCTTGGACCATTCACTGTAACCCAAGTTTTTCCTTATGGCACCGTCGAGTTATCTCAAAACTCCGGGCCCAACTTTAAAGTGAATGGTCATCGTATAAAACACTACTTTGGAGGGGACGTACCAACCGAGGTTGTCCCGGATCTCCAGACGTTCCCCATGGACCAATAAATTCGGGGGACGGGTCAAGCATAGCGACCCTAAACAAGCGCTTCGTGGGAGGCACCCCATGCTTATCAGTAGTAGTAATAAATAAGTGTTTTTGTGTGAGAAGGCTTACATTTTCCATTACCCGTGTTTTGTCCATGTTTTGTGTGCTTTGTATTGTATGTCCAGGATTTCCCGGTTTGTGAAGACTCTCGTGCTCGCAGTATCCACAAGAGTTTCACATCCTCAGCTTCAGTTTGGGAATCCAGTATCCAAATCTAATCGACTAACGTTTTATCTTTTGGCACACTTCATAAACGGCCTTAGATTTACGTAGGAACCCCTTTGAAACATCGAGGACGATGTTTAGTTCTAGTATGGGGGGATCTTCGATTTGATTTTTGCCTGCAGTCGTTGTTATCACGCAATCCCGTTTTTACCACCAAATTTTTGCAAAAATACCAAAAAAATTGAAAAATTTTAAAAATTTTCAAAAATAAAATAAGTGTTTTGTCACAGTTTTGACTTTCCTAATGGGTAGAATGAGAATAATTTTTGACTCGATCGGGCGTGTTGAGCCCTAGCTAGTTCCTCAACTTACCGCTTGTAGGCTAAGCTTTCACGAATTCGATTGCTTCGAATTTTAATAAGGTGAAGAACAAGAAGTGATAGAGTTAAATATAAGTTTATGTGCTGAACAAAAACTTATATGAGTAACTTGTGGCTTTTTCTCCCATTAGCTTCTAATCCACCTAATCATACGTACTCAATTCAGTTCAACTAAGTCAATCAATGTTTTTAGAAAAAGCTTCAAATTTGTAACTTGATTCTTTAAAGCGAGATTTTTCTGTTCTTAATAATTCGAAAGTTAAAATGCCAAAGAAGCATGAATGAAGTATGAATGCAAAAATGCATGAATATTGAAATTTTGCGCTAATGAAGCATACAATTATTATATGGAGCAAGTAAAGTTGTGTCCGTGATATCCCACTCCGCTAAAACAACGAGTGGGGGTTAAAACTAAGACATCCATTACATCAAAGGATTTGGTGTGTTGTGATATCTCACCAGGAAGCGAGGTCTAGGTGAGGGTTCAAACTAAGACACAAATCCTTAGCCATAATAGGAAGAAGGTGTTGTTGTGATTTCCCACTACGCTAGCAACGGGGTGGGTTTTCAAACTAAGAACATCGGTCGTTGGTTGTGATATCCTACTAGGGAGCGAGGCCTAGGTAGGTGTTCAAACTAAACAACGCATTCCTAGCTTTAAGAACTTATGATTATAATGATGAAGATGTTGCAAAAAGTTCTACAGTTTAAATCTCGTTCTTTAAAATCAAGTTACAAGGTCTTAATAAGTTGTTGCTTTGAGTCATGATTCATCTTGAATCACGACTATGAAAATAAGTTGATCTATGGTTGAGTTGAAATGAGTACACACATTTAAATCATATATTCATGTTGGGAGTTAAAAGTTCACAAGTCATAAGTATGAGTGCTTAGCATTTAGACTTATATTGACAAATGATCTTGTTTAATTGCTTGGTTTGGAACTAGTGTACAAATAAAAAATGGTGAAAACGGGACTTGTCGAAGCTTTTGATTCTTTAGTTTCCTTTGACGAACACTTTGCTACTTTTCAAAGTTATTAGTCGAGGGGGATTGAGATTCTTAGTTTTCGTAAATGCTTACTTCATAGCATTGCGTGAGGACACGGCAATACCTTAGTATGGGGGATTTTGGTATGTGCTTAATTACACATACCTTTTACCTTTAAAAACGAGCTAAAATAACCAAAAACGGACTTAAAATGCCAAATATATGCTTGTTTTGCTAATTGTGTTGTGCAGTGAAACGGAAAACCAAGAAAAAGGACAGAAAAACAAAGCAAACGTCCAAAACCCGACATCGAATGAAAAGAAGACTGTGAAAGACCAAAGCCCGTAAAGCCAAATCAAAGCCGGAAAGTCAATCAAGTCAAAAAGTCAACAGAAAAGTCAACTGGTCAAAGTCAAAGTCAACCCAAGTCAACCCCGGGGCCAAAGTCAAAGAAATATAAGTTTAGGGACTGAAGTTGCCAATCCCTAAACTTATTTTTATAAGAAGAAAAGAGGAAAAGAAAAGAGAAGGGCTATTTTGCAATTTGCTCAAAGTAACAAGTGGGGGGGCAAAACTGCCAACCCCCCTAACTTGTACACACCAAGGACGAAATATGCAAAGAGTTATATAACTCTTGGGGACTTGTTTTGCCAAGTCCCCAAAGTTATATAACCACAAGGACCATGTATGCAATGAAAGTATTAACCATTAGGGGCCATTTTTGCCAAATGGTGAAACCTTCACTCTGTTATACACCTCTAACAATTTTTCCCGCTTCTTTTTCCCTCCCAACACACTCACGGGTTGTTGAACCCCGTTTTACCCCATGAACCTTCACCACCTCCATGGATAATCAATTTCCCCCTCCTCCACCACCTTTCCCAGCAACAAATGTGCCAACTTGGCAATCCCACACCCCCCAAGACCTATTTCGACGACTAGGATTGATTTTAAAGATTGAAGGGCCAAGATTAAGGGTTTTAACACTCTCACAAAACACACCCAAATATACCCTGTGTTTGGGTGTCATACAAACAAGACACAACAAGAAAAAAGATAAAAAGAAGACCTAGCTTATTAGTTTTTCGGCTTATAAAAAAGCCCTTGTAATGTCCCATTGTGGCTAAAAAAAAAAAGAAAAAAAGTTTAGAGCAAGTTTTTTAATTAAGTTTTTATCTGTACGTTTAGAAAGACAATTTTTATTTATGTCTCTTATGCATTTGTAATTCTCTGTTTTAATGAAAAATTAAGCCGTTTTTACTTCATAAGCTCTCAATAAGCTAATTTGTAAGCTCAAATTCAGTTCAATACCTATTAAAAGCTCTCAAATACTGTTCTCATGTGATTTTAATTCATAAATGTTTCCTTTGATTTTGATTTTGGAAGCAAAAAAAAAAAAAAAAAAAAAAAAAAATAAAAAAAAAAAAAAAAAAAAAAAAAAAATTGACGTAAATAAAGCCTAATTTTAGCTTATTGAGCTTTTGACTCAGGTTTAGAGGCTTTGAGCGCCATTTAGGACAGAGGTTTTTTAGGCCACTCACTCAGAAAGAGTGGCCTTGTTTCTGAGACAACAAAAGTCCAAGGTTTCAATTTTCTATTTTCATTTAGCTTATCTTTTAGCTTAAGGAATTAGCTTATTTGCTTTCAATCTTTGTAAACACATTAGTTTAGAGTTGTTATTTGGCTGGTGTAAGTTTATTGCATAATTTTTTGTGTTAAATTAGCTTATCACGTCCAAAAACTGTCCTAATATTATAAAGCAATAGAGAAACTAGCTTATTTTTCTTAATAAGCTAGGCTTTTTAGTGTTAAAATAGTTTAAGTAGGTCATTACTAGCAAGAGTAGATAAAAAGTTTTAAAAGTTTTAGCTTTAAAATCAATTTTAAAGTCACTTTGGTTTGACAGTTTTTAAGCAAAGGGGTGTTTGGCATAAGCTTAAAAACGGGTCAAAATGGTTTTGACTATGGGTTAAAGTCATTTAGTAAATTTGAGCTTAAGTTTTAAACATATTTGAAGCTTTTTCAAAAGTTTCCAAGGTTTTAAAAGTGTTTTCCAAAGTTTTTAAAAGCATTTTCATCACTGTGAGGTTTTTAAGAGACCCACAAGTGCTTATTTGGATAAGCACTTGTGGTTTGAGTTTAAGCATTAAAAAAGGTGTGTTTTGTGTGTCTAAACAAGGCTGTTAGAAAGCCTTGGTCTTTTGACTTTGGCAAGTCAAAAATCACCAACTCCTTTTCTGTCACAGTTTGTAAAAAACCAAAAGACCTTTTTCATTTTCAAAAATAAGCAAGTAAAACTGATCTTCAAAAGCTCAAAATTGGTGCACAAGCCCCTTGGCTATAACACTCAATCTGTTTGAGCTTATTTGTACTTTTAGAGCTTATTTGACAGCTTAAAATAAGCTGTCAAATAAGCCCTTGAGATTTGCCTTAAAAGCTCCCCTGGTGCAAAAGGGGAACTTTAGGCTTGCTATTCTCAGCCATTAAGCACACTTAATCCCAAGCTTTTGGCTTATTTTAAGAGCCTATAAGCTCCTTGATAAGACCTCAAAGTTTCAGGCCTTAGGAAGCTTATTTGGTTGCTTATTTTCAAGCCCAAACCTTGCTTGTGGCTGTTTTTGATAACTTAGGTGTAAGGATTGCTTATCTTACTTCCCTGGCTTATTTAGCTTTTCTTATAATTTCTTCTTAGCTTTTAGTTGCTTTTTAAGTTAGCTTAGTTAGGTTGTAAGCTTATTTGCCTTTAAATTAGCTTATTTGTCCAAAGACTTGGTGTAAATTTGAGCCTTGTAAGTTAGTTTAGCCTTTCTGCCATAATAAGCTCTTTGTAGCTTATTCAGCCTTAAGCTTTTAGTTCTTTGCAGCTTATCTAGATTAGGTTTAGTTCTCTTAGCTTATTTTATCCTAGGTTAGCTTATTTATCCCCCAAGTCTAAAAGGACTTAAGCAATATTAGCTTAAAAGCTCTCTTAAGCTTGCTGTCAACTTTAAGCTTATTTTTAAGCTTATTCTTTTGATAAAAGTGAAAAGTGCAATTGTTAAAGTTGTTTAACATAAGCTCCTTAATAAGTTTGTAGTTTTAAGTTTTTGCTGAATCTCAAATTTTAATAAGCCAAAAAAATAAGCTAGATCGTAGGGTTGGTTTGGTACTTTTCTTAAAGTCCAAGGGCACTCGTTTACACTATAGTGTAAAATTTCACTAGTTTGCCCGCCTACCTTTCACTTTACTTTTGTTCATTTTCTACCCTAGACTTTTTCGAAAAATAAAAAAGGGGGAAAGACAAGAGGCCGGGTGAGCAAGACTCGAACCCGGGACCTCTCGATACAAACCCCCTTTTACACACACACTCTACCACTGCGCCCTTGGGTCTTTTTCGTTATAGACTCAAGGGCACTTGGTATTTATGTGCATTTTGGGTATTTAGCTTATATAAGCTGTGAAGCTTATTTCGGGGCTTATTGTATAAGCTGGTAGGTGTTTCTTATTTTTCGTAGGTAATTTATAGTGTAAAGTATTTTTTGTAAATTTTTCAGAATTTTTTATAAACGTTTAATATTTTTTGTAATTTAATTTAGTTAAAAGTTTATTTAATTCAAATAAATACAAAAATACAAAAATATATTACAACGTTCCCATCATGTGCGACAACAAAGGCGCGATTGACCTTAGCAAAAACCCGGTGCAACATTCTCGTACCAAACACATCGAAATACGTCACCACTTTCTTCGTGATAATGTCCAAAAAGGACATATCTCAATCGAAAAAGTGTCGTCCGTCGACAACATCGCCGACATTCTTACTAAACCCCTTAAACGTGAATCGTTTAACTATCTACGTCTTGGTTTAGGAATGATGGAACACATTCCATAATTCATATAAGTCCGCTTCTCCTTCTTCTGTCTCAATTCTAGTTTGTGTTCTACTTCGTGTCGTGACAACTTAAATACTTCATCCGAAGTACTTTAAGCACATTTAATTTGCGAAATGCAAATTAAAAAGTCACCTCTCTTCGCAAAATTTTTGTCAAAATCAAGTTCAAAAACGTAGCCTGAGGGCGGCCCCCATATAGGCGGCCCCCCAATATATTTGGGACCGCCAGGAGATAAGGGGCCGCCATCAGGAAATCAATAATAGGAACACTTAAACAAAAAAAATTCAAACCACGAAAAAAAACACTCCCCTTCGTGCTGTAAGTGATGAAAATGCACAATAACCCACCCAAAACTCAAATACAATCATTAAAACATCAATTGAAGATCAAATCAACATTAATAATCAATCCTAACATCACAAAGATCATCAATTGTAAGTCATTTCATCTATTTTCTTTCAATTTGAGTCTAGGGTTCATCATGAACACCAAAAATCAAAATTGAGGATTTTCCATTTTTCTTCCAATTTTGTTCTATTAGAACTACTAGGATACAATGTACAACTAATATGCTTCCCGTAGACATAGGATTTGCATATATTGATGAGTTTGTCAAAAAATTGTTTTTGAACTAAAACCCTAATTTTATTTTTCAAATCACTCACGTTAGTAACACTATAAAATTGTTGTTATGCATTGTCAATACAACCTAAAAATGTTTTCAAACACATGCATAATGATCTCATGAACAAATTTCAAGATACATAATTCATATGTATTTTTCGACTTGTTTGGATGAGCAAAATCAAATTAAGGAGCGTTTGGGTTAACTCTTAGGATTTTATTTCTAGGTCGAGTTAATCGTTACTCCACATTTGTTGCATATAGGAACACACTAGGCACTAACTCAAAACATAAAAACAAGTATAAATGATTAATATATGGGCTTGTTCATGATCTTCTAGGTAACAATGCCTCGAGCTACTGGTCTAGATCATCAAAAGACAAGAAACTATATACCCTTAATATCAAATGAGTTTAGTCAACCTTTGCTAAACATAATGGAAAATATTAAAAAAATGATATTTTCATGAGGGAAGGGTTGTAAGACCAAACTTCAAAAATATGAGTCATATTCGTGCTAAGTTTAGGTCAATCGGCTTTGATTGTTTGTTAGACATTAACGAACAGATTGTGCCTCATTTTGTTCTTGAGTTTTATTGTCAACTCACTTTTACCAATAATCCTAAGGGTTAATTTGTTGTCAACTTTGTCATTCAAAATAAGTCATTCTCCCTCACTCTTAAGGAATTCGGTTAGATTCTAAAAATTCCATTCAAAGGTCAAGCCTCTACCACCGAAATGTGGTCTCTTGACCATTTGTCAGTAAGTGTTCCAAGTAAAGGTCTTTATAAAACTAAACCTCCATCTCCAAGAGTCATTAAGTCTTTTATCCAAATTCCATGACAAGGTCAAGAAACTCATACCAAAAGCAAGGAAACCATTGTCGTAGGTGAAAACGAAATTTTAACCCGAGAGATTCAAACTCATATGAAACCTTGGGTTAAGATTATTCGTGAAAACGCCATCTGTCTAGGAGGACATAGGGATCATGTCTCCGCTTGTCTTTGTCACATGCTTTATTGCATTGAGACATCCACTCCTTATAACCTAGCATTTTTCATTCTCAAAAGAATGGAAAAGACTCGATTCAAACCAAAGGAACTCTTACCTTATGGAATGCTCTTGACTAGGTTATTCAAACATGTAGTTTCTGTCTCTCCTAAGCTAGCTTTTGATCATTATCTCTCACATGATCGAGCCATGCATCCGCTCGCTCCTCATTATGAGCGAAAGACACGAGCGGATCGGGGCATGAAAAGACCACGTGAGTCAAATGCTAGTTCCTCTTCCACCACTCAAAATCCACCTTCCTCATCTCTCCAAATTGATGCCATGGTTGATGAAAATGATGATGAATCATTTCATTCCAATCCTTCCTCTCCAGAATCATTCTACTAGTGTACTCTTATTAGATGTATATATGTGATGTTTTGTTAATGAATTATCTTTATGTTGTTTCATCTCATATTATCCTTATGGCTATATATGACCTCTTTTATGAGATTTAAATAACACTTTGATTTATGAGTTTCTTAATTTGTGTGGATTATACTCTTAAGATATTTATTCATGCTATGTTGCTTGCATTGTATACTAACCTTGTTTTGTAGCATATAAATTATCATAAGTTATAAAGGTAAATATAGGTTTATATGAGAAGGCTTAGGGTTGATTACTCTAACTAATCTTTATCGATACCAATATTCCAAGAGGGTGACAAAGACCACACTTACACACCCGTAACGTTGTGATAGACACATGTGACTGCTTACTCCCACCTCGAATAAGCTAAAGAGTAGGAATAGTAGAGTAATATAGGTTATGGATCTTCTAACTTTCACCAATAGTAATAAACCAACAAGGCAGCTGATACATGCATACATGGCCGTAACGACGGAATAGACATGCACGCTCAATCACATCCTCATTCGCGTAAAACCCATGGTTAATGATTAGGAAAGATTATTAAATTATTGTTAAATAAAAATTACTAAACAAATAGATTAAGTCTAAAATACAAGTTGCTAGACACTTTTTCCCGACCGTTACCATGATAAAGACACAACTATTTATAACGTCTTGATGATAGATAAAAAACAACAACCTAAGTTGGCGTTCCCATAACTGTCAACTTCCCAATCATCCCATACTTTACATACTTTACAAGGCAAGTGGTGATATCTTCCACTTTTTTTTTGGTAAAGGGTTTCCCCGGCAAATATATTAACCAAAATAAACAGTTAAGTACAAATGGAATGTGGCAGAAAGTACCACATTAACCTCAAGCTGCATACAGCTTGTTAAACAAGTGTTTATGACATGCCATAAACACAAAATAAGCCTAGTAAAATACATAAACTAAACTAGACATAAACCAAGATGAGAACATATAATCAAGCGAGCATCCCGCAACACAGCAGCAACACGATAGGAGCAATAGAGATCCAAGTAAGGCTGCCTCCTTAAAAAACCTTTCCAAAGAAAACCCAAAGGGAAAAACCTTGGACAAGGCAAAAAGAGTACAACCCTCACCTGGTACTCCTATCATGGACAATACAATAGCTTGGAATCTTCCATTGGTCAAGCAGCAAACGAGACTTGGTAGACATCTTCTTGAACTTGAAAGTAACCAATTCAATCTCACCGTAGAGAAAATAACGTCAACAATCTGACCCGGGGTCGAAGTCTTCTTCTTGAACAATCTACCATTCCTTTCCAGCCAAATGTAGTAGGAAGTAGCAGCAACAACGATCCTAGAGATTATACTAACGACTATTTTACCCTTAGATAAAGGAACAATAAAAGCAACAACATTGCTAAGATGAGGCGAAATAGCGTCCATGCCGCAAAGAACACGAACCTTAGACCACACCTGCGAAGAAAAAGAACACTCAAAGAACAAGTGATCATGAGAGACTCCCTATGAGTGAAAATACTCCAAATATGAGTAGCCATTAAAGCAATATTAAAATCCTCTATTCTTCGAATACCAAGGTCACCCTCATGCTTAGGCATGCACATAGAATCCCAAGCAACTTTGGCTTTCCCTTTCTTCATCTCCCTTTGACACCAAAGAAAACCACGCATAAGCTGTTCTAAATCATTCACAATACGAGAAGGGAGGATAAAAACAGAGGACCAGTAAATATACATGGAAGACAAAATAGACCAAATTAATTGGAGGCGACTAGCAAGCGATAAGAACTTATTTCTCCAGTCATTGACCCTACTTTCAAGCTTTTCAACAAGAATTTTACAATCATGGAATAAAAGTCTAGAAGAAATAAGAGGAACACCCAAATACCTGACCGGAAAAACACCTTCAGCAAATGGCATAGAGTTTAAGATAGATGCTTTAATAGCATTAGGGACATTACAAAAGTAAGCAGTGCTCTTGGGAATGCTAGGAACAAGACCCGAAACCTACTTAAATTCCTCCAAAGCATCCATAATAACAGACACCGAGCTAGGATGACCACGGGCAAATAAGAAAAGGTCATCAGTAAAACATAGATTAATAATTCTTTCTTGTTCACAAAGATGATGATATTGGAATTCATCTAAATTTCGGACCTTACGCTGCAACAATAAGGTTAGAATTTCCATAAAAAGAGTAAAAAGATATGGAGATAAAGGATCACCCTATCGCAAACCACGCTTACCGTTAAACCAGCCATGCACATTACCATTAACGCTAATAGAGTAAGAGGCTCCAGAAACATAAACCATAATCCATTAGACCATCTTTGGATGAAAACCAAAACCCACAAGGATAGTCTCAAGAAAGTTCCAATCCACAATGTCGTAAGCTTTTTGAATATCAACTTTAAATGCACACCTAAGAGGACCACGCCTCCTATGATAGTTTCTCATAAGCTCTTGTGTAAGCAAGATATTATTAGAAATCCTATGACCAGGCACAAAAGCAGATTGGTTGATGCTAAAAATATCACCCAACCCTTCTTTAACACGATTAGCAATAATCTTACTAATACACTTATATAGAACATTACAGCAAGAGATAGGCCTGTAGTCATTGATACGAGCTGGGGTAGTAACCTTAGGAATAAGGGATATAATAGTATGATTTAGTTCTTTAAGAAGCTTACCATTGGAGAAAAAAATCCCTAATAGCACAAGTAATATCACCACCCACCACATCCCAAGCTTTCTTAAAGAAAGCAGTAGTAAAACCGTCAGGGCCCGGAGCCCTATCATCTCCCATAGAGAACATGACACTCTTGATTTCATCATCAGTGACATCACGCACCATACAATCAGCCTTAGAATAATCAAGGACACGTATAAAGAGATTATGGGCATCTAGATGATTAGAAACTCCTTCAGCTCTAAGGAACTGATTATAATGTTTAACAAAAGCACCAGGAACCTGATTACCATCATAAAAAATTATTAGAAGAATCACTAACAATTTCAATCCTGTTTTTGGCGCATTTACTCTTCACGATCTTATGAAAATAGCTCGTATTAGAATCACCAGCCTTAAGCCACTCAACCTTAGCTTTCTGTTTTAAGAAACGCTCCTCATCCAGAAGGGCTTCTTTAAACGCAAGTAAATAGTGAGCATGTTCTTCACGAAGGACAGATGAAGAAGGATCCCTATCAATTGCATTATGAGCTTCATCAAGCTCAATATGGATCTTATTAACCCGATCATGAAGATTACCATGATTATGAAGTAATTTACGAAAATGAGATTTCAGCCCCTTTAGCCGTTTCACAACTTGATACATAACATAACCCTCAATATGAACATTTCATCCAGAATCTACAATTTCACGAAAACCCTCATTATAAACCAAAAAATTTGAAAACTTAAAAGGTTTTGGTTTCGGCTTTGTAACTAATGGGATTCGAAGAACACAAGGAGAATGGTCTGAGATACGATACGGCTAGAAAATAGCAAAAGACCCCAGAAAATCATCATTGAATTTCAGATTACCCATTATTTTATCGATCTTTTTAAGAATGCCATTAGAGCCTTTTGGTTTCTGATTCCAAGTAAAATAAATCCAAGTAGAATTAACATCAGCAACCTCCATAGCTTGGACACATTCCTTGAAATCACGCATAGCAACATTCGGCTCATAGCCACCAGAAGAAAGATCTTCTATATATAGGGCAGCGTTAAAATCACCTAAAAGAACCCATGGTCTATTTCGCATCAATCCTGCATGCCCAACCAGGTTATTCCACAGAGCACGACGATCAATATAATAATTATCAGCATATATAAAAGAACAAAAGAGAGTTTTGTTATCAATACACGTGTTCACTTGCACATGCATAACCTGATTAGTTTGAGCCTTGATCATAACATCAACAAGGTTATCATTCTAGCCAAGAATGATTCGAGAACCTTTATCACAAAGACTCCCATTAGAAGTCCATTTCCACCTGCTACACACCTTCTTACAAGTATCATAAACAACAGCAACATCCACATGAGATTCTAAAATAGCACACACACTCAAGTTATTCTCATTAACCACCTGACGAACCTCTTTTTGCTTAGGGGTTCGGTTCAAACCCCTTATATTCCAGGAAGCAATACTAAACATCAGGCACCGTCTGAGCAGGAGTGCTTGCCCCTGGATTATGATTTAGATTAAGATTTTCAGATTCATCATAAACATTTTCAATATCTTCATCCTCATCCTCTACTTCACCCAAGACTGTAAACGGATTTGGAGAAGAAATATTAGAAATTTTCATCGCACCCGTATCCACAACATCTTTGTCATTCTGCTTATCTATTGAGGTAACCTTATGAGAAGCACCTTCATTGGAGTATGAAGACGAACCAACTTTAGAACTTGTTGCCTCACGGGTACTTCCTCCATCAGAATTAGTCTTGGGAGCTTTTGGTTGATAGTTAAATTGTTTCCCAACTTGAAAACCTTTAGCAACAGGAACCCCTCTAGGAATTGTGTTACCTGCTGCATTCTTCTTATTATTACGCCTTTTGTTCACCACTTGTTGAAACCCGTCATTTGGAGTATTAGTATTTGTCGAATTGTTCACAACCGGAGTATTCACCACCTTTTTAGGACAAGAATCTCCTAAATGCCCAAAAATGTTGCATGTGTGGCATCTAGGAGGCTTCCATTCATATTCAACATAGATAGTTTCCTTAATAAAACCAAGGCCTTCAAGCTCAGGTATACCAATAGTAATAGACTCTGTAAACTCAGCTTCTGAGTTAATCTCAATTAAACAACGAGCAAAACTACTTCTGCCCCAAGACTCCTTACACATCGTAGTTGTATACGAATCAAGCATAATAGGTTTACCAAGATACGATGCAATCAAGCTAATACCATCTTCTTCAAAGACTTGAATAGGAACATCATGGAGTTTAACCCATATCGGAATACGGGTCATCTCTTCTTTTTGCAAACTAGTATTCACGGACCACTTCTTGAGAATGATAGGCGAGTTGCGGATCATCCACGGACCCCCTTCTAAAACCGCATCTAATCCAGCCCGGGAATCAAACTTGAAAAAGAAAAAACCCTTTGCATTCATCATTATCCTTTTTAAACCATGTTTCGCCCAATTATTTCTCACATAATATTCAACAACTGGAAAAGCCAATCGCTTTCCAATGAAATAACCATATAAAGTATGTTCAAGGCGAACACTGACCTTCTCGAGAACTTTACGCGGAATCGAGATATTAACTCCATCAAATACCTTTTCTGACACCATGGGTCGAAAATTAGCCTGTTCCTTTGGTTGGATCACTTTGTTAGTACCAGCTGCTCCGGCATAAGAATTAGGAGTTGAATTAATATCAACTGATTGTGTAATAGGAGCATCATCATCATTTTCAGTAGGAACATTATATTTGTTAGTCAAATTCCACCCAGTAGGCCGAATATAACCAAACTCATTAGCTTCATGAACAATCGAGGTCATATTAGTACTCATACCCGGTTGTGTATTAACTTCACTAACCAAATGAGGAGGATCTTTGGTAGACCAAATTCCTTCTTCAACATCAGACTTAGAACCACAACTAGGGTTCATCGTCGACCGTATAGTCGACTCACCAAGACTAGTATAGCTCCTTTCATTGGCAACAGCCTCGGTCGTAGCATCAATATTATTAACATCTAGGTTAGGATCTTTAAGAACAAAACTGCCCACCATTCTTGATACACTAATACCATCACCCTCCGCCAAGCCTGCACCTTCTTCCACTTCAATTACACATTCCCTACTAGGGTTCACCGTCCAAGACTCCCCAAGACTAGTAGGATTAACCACCGAATCAGATTTAGATAGACCTGTAACAGTAGGTGTTACACGCACATAACAAACTGAGATTGCATGTTTCCTTCAGAATCTTTCGAACCATTCTGCTTTGAGCTTTCAGAAACCCTAGGCTCTCCATAAGCTATAGGGTTTTCAAAAACTCTAGGTTGTACTCCGTCATTATTCCTTCCATGTTGATCAATACTAGAACGAGGGTTTAAAACCCTAGCAGCCACACGTTGATGCTTTGTCGCAACCTCACCCTTACCAGAAAGTTTATTCATCCTATTAGCCACACCACATAATAATTCATCCCCCTCAACACGCTTCTGATCCATAACCAAATCAACAAACACGCGAAAAACCCTAAAAACACAGAAACACAACGCAAACAAAAAATATAGAAATCAACGTCTAAATCACAACGAGATAGGCCCTAGCACATGATAAGGCACTAAATATATAACTCTTACAGATCTAACCACCTTTCATAATAGGAATTAAAGAGAGATTAGGAAAGAATTAAAACAAATCCTAAAAAGGAGACAAATCCGTAAAAACCTAAGAGACATTTACAAGAAAATAAACCCTAAATAAATGATCTAACCACAGATTCAACCCCGAAATCGGAATAAAGAGGAGGTTAAAGCACTCAATAATACTAAGATCAGGGTGCAAAACCTACACGTTATAACTATTTGAAGAATAGAACAAGAGAAAGATTGAATTATTAGGGGGTAGGGTAAATCGCCATAATCAGAATTAAGGTTTTCTTTGTTAGGGTTTACCTTTCCCACAAAAAAGACAAAAAGAGGAGCGTACTCTACGGCGGCACCCTTATAGGCCTGGCGGCCCCCTTATATATTAGGGACCGCCGCCAGCATAACGACTCTTTTTTCTCTTCTATAAATACTGGGCCACCCCATCTGAAAAACAGAACCCCTTGCCACGAATTTTCTCAGATCTACTTTTCTCTTTTCTTTATTTCTTTCTAAAACACATATCTTGATCACTAACATACCTTGATCTTGTTTCAAGTGATTTATTCTTTCTTCCTCCCTTCTTCTTCTAATCAAGTGCAAGAGAAGAACAATTGTATTCTTCTACATACGAATTGTTATCAAGTGATCTCTATCTTCCTCCTCAAGATCACAAATCTTCATTATATTTACTTTGTGTTGTTGTGTAAATTGGATTGTGTGTAGATCCAATAGTGTAAATTGTGTATTGGTGTGATTTGGATTGTGTGCCAATCCAAGGGTATATATCTTGTGAGTGTATAAAGACTTAGTGAAGTCTTAGATTAGTTCTAGCTAAGATTAGGACTCGACATCTAGCTTAGTGTCGGAAAAGAAAGTAAGCGACGTGTAAACGGTTTTCTCCGCCTAAAGGGAGCTTGTTGACATAGTGAAATCTCGAGTGGAGTACTCGGGGAGTGGAGTAGGAACGAAGAGGTGCTTCGTAGCCGAACCACTATAAATCTTGGTGTCTTGGTTTGATCGTTTCTTTCTCTATCTCTCTATATTGTTATTGTTTACTTAGTTCATTACATTAGATAGTTTAATTGTGATTCATATTGTTGATTGATTGATATACAACTCGAATCAAACAATTTTCTAAGCAAAGTTTTAAAACGGACAATTAACCGGTAAACTATTCAACCCCCCTTCTAGTTTCCTACAATTGGTATCAGGAGCCAAGGTCACTCAAGATTTTTAAAATATATTGTATTTTAAAGCTTGGATCGATCTATGGATTCCGACAAATATCTAGAAGGGCAATCTATGCAAAGACCACCACTTTTTGAAAGTGATAGTTTTATTTATTGGAAAAATAGATTCGAGACATATGTTAAATCAAAAGATCTAGATCTTTGGCATGTTATTACCAATGGTGATTTTCAACCCATTATTCAAAATCCGGAAACCAAACTTGATGAGGTTGTCCCTTTTGAAAAACAAACCGATGATCTTAAAAGAAAGCTTGCGAAAAATAATGAAGCCAAAATGGTTATTTACAATGCTTTGCCTAGAAAAGAATATGAAAGAATTTTCATGTGTAATACGGCAAAAGAAATTTGGAAAACTTTGTTAATCACCCATCAAGGTAATAGCCAAGTCAAAGATAATAAGATCGACCTTTTGGTTCAACAATATGAACAATTCGTCATTTCCGAAGACGAATCTATAGATAGTGCATTTGCTAGATTTAATACTATTATTACTAGTCTTAAAGCTCTTGATGAAGGTTATTCTAGTAAGAACTACGTAAGGAAGTTTCTTAGGGCTCTACATCCTAAATGGAGAGCAAAGGTCATGGCGATTAAAGAGTCAAAAGACTTAACATCACTATCTCTTGATGAGCTCATTGGAAACCTCAAAGTTCATGAGATGATCATCAAGAAAGATTCTGAAATAGTCAAAGCAAAAGTTCAAAGGAAATCTCTTGCTTTAAAGGCTAAGAAAGAATCTAGTGATAAAGAGTGTTCGACTTTTGGTAGTGAAGACGAAGAGTACGCCGTGGCGGTAACAAACTTCAAGAAGTTATTTAAGAGAAGAGGTAAATTCGTAAGACAATCTCGGAACGACAAAAAGACCTTTCAAAGAAGCCAAGATGACAAAAATGACAAAAGTGAAAGGAAGTGCTTTAGATGCGAAGATCCAAATCATCTTATTGGAGAATGTCCAAATCCACCGAGAGACAAGAACCACAAAGCATTTGTTGGAGGTTCTTGGAATGATAGCAGTGAAGAGAATGATGAAAAGATCCAAGACGAGACATGTCTTGTAGCTCAAGCACCAAATGAGGTATGTTCCGAATCCTCCTACTTTAGTGATGAAAACTCATCAATTGATGATTTAGCTCTAGACAACGAATATGATAAATTATGCAAAATGAGTTTAAAGATAATCACTAAGAACAAAAGGCTAAAAGCTATTAGAAATAGTCTAGAAAATGAACTTAGAGAATTAAAAGATAAATTGTCCACACTCGAGAAAAACAAGGGAGTTGATATTGATTGTGCAAAGTGTCATACACTTAAAATTGAAAATGAAAAGCTCAAAAAAGAATCTACTAGATTAAACAAATTTGAAAAGAGTACACATTGCTTGAATGAAATGTTAAATAATCAAAAACCCTCTGGTGATAAATTAGGTTTAGGGTTTAATTCATTTGAAGCATCATCTAGTGGAACTAAGGAAATAAAATTTGTAAAAGCTCAGAAAAAGGCGTCTCCTGATGGAGGTCCCATAAATATGGGCGGCCCCCTTAATGTTCAGGCGGCCCCCAAAATAAATATGGGACCGCCACCAGCAACGCCTGTATCTGAGAAAAGTGTGTCTTTTCAAAAATCTATTTTGGGTCCTAGACCAAAACACATAATTGTAAACAAAGTCAAAGTTCCTGTTGCTAGTGACAATGAAGTTAAACAATTCTATAAGCCATTATCTAAACCCGGAGTTGGATTTTCAAAACTCAATTTTAGATCAAAAACTCCACCTCCTAGAAGAGTCAATAATAATTATTCTCGTCCTAAAACACCGCAACCAAAAAGACATGTTGGTCGACAAAACCAACCTCATAGCTTTCCTGTAACTTGGAACAACTTTCTACGTCAAAGTTACATGCCATAGGAAATGTGTCTTCCATTCTCACATCCCAACCAATTGCATCAAATGCAAGGGATGTTTGGCACTAACAATTTTGGACCCATGAAATATTAGAGACCAAATATTTGAGTCATTGTACTATATAAATAGATATGCCTTGGAGTCGACTTGGAACCCGATAAATAGATCAAGGATAGCAGATGCTCTAAACATATGACGGGCAACCGAAAGCTATTCTCCACTTACAAGGCAAAGGTACGACTTCTAATAACTCTCTCAAAATAGATAATGTAGAACATGTTGATAACTTAATATTTAACTTGCTAAGTATAGGACAAATATGTGACAATAAGTGTAGAGTAACTTTCTCTAAACGTGATAGTGAAATCACTAAGGATGGTAAAGTCATAGGTAGAGGTATTAGGAAGAAAGGCTTATATGTAATGAAATTAGGAAATAAGCCGAAGGATCAAATTTTTCTAGCTACGATTGATGCAAATTCCACATTGTGGCATAGGAGGTTAGGTCACGCAAACATGCGTCTCATTTAATCGTTGGCTTCTAAGGAATTAGTTAGAAACCTACATAAGCTTAAGTTTGATCAACGTTTTTGTGATGCTTGTAAAATGGGAAAACAAGCTCACGTTAGTCACAAAGCTAAGAATATAGTCTCAACGACTAGATGCTTAGAACTCCTCCATATGGATCTCTTTGGTCCATCCGTCACCGTTACACCCTAGTCATAGTAGATGATTACCCTAGGTATACTTGGACTAGATTCATTAAGAACAAAACCGAAGCTTTCGATCAATTTGAAATATTTAGTAGGCAAATTAAAAACCAATTAGGTTGTTCAATAGTGTTAATAAGAACCGATCACGGTAGATAATTTGATAATGAAGTGCAATTTGGAGAGTTTTGTAATGCCAATGGTATTACACATAACTTCTCGGCTCCACACACTCCTCAATCAAATGGCATGGTCGAAAGGAAAAATAGGATACTTCAAGAAACGAGTAGGACTATATTGAATGAGCAATCGTTGCCACAAAATTTTTGGTGTAACACTGTAGATACTTCAACATACATTCTCAACCGAATTCTCATTAGAGCCATTCTTGGAAAAACACCTTACAAACTTTTAAGAGGTATTACCACAAAAGTTTTGGTGTAACGCCGTAGATACTTTAACATATATTCTCAACCGAATCCAAATTAGCGCCATTCTAAGAAAAACACCTTATGAAATCTTGAGAGGTAGAAAACCTACTCTTGACTATTTTAGAGTGTTTGGAAGCAAGTGCTTCTTTTTAAACACTAAAGACTACCTTACCAAGTTTGACCCAAAGTCATACGAAGGTGTCTTACTAGGTTACTCCCAAAATAGTAAAGCCTATATCATTCTTAATAAACACACTAGGAAAATTGAAGAATCACTCAATGTGACATTCGATGAAACTCCTCCACCCTCTAAGACATCACCCCTGGTGAATGATGATCTAAATGAAGAAGAAGCTATTAGGGAAATCAAAAAGAAAAAACTAGAAAATATTGTTGAGGATGAAAAATTAGAGATTGACGAAATAGTCAATATTAAGGAATCTAGGACCATCCCTTAGTAAAATGATATTAGGAAACTCATCCAAGAATCCCTTAGATTCACAAGCCCTGGTAAACCAAAGTAACTTCTACTATTTTATATCAACTATAGAACCTAAGAATATAAATGAAGCCTTAGGAGATGAAAGTTGGATAGTCGCCATGCACGAAGAATTAAATCAATTCATTGTTAACGACATTTGGGAGCTAGTTCCGCAACCTATGTTATGAATATGACTATTATAGGATCTAGTGGGTGTTTGGGAAAATATGTTAGATGAGAAGAACGGCTATTGTTTTTCAAAATAGAGGATAGGTTAGTTGCTCAAGAGCTACAACCAACAAGAGGGCATCGATTATGATAACAAACTTATGCCTCGGTTGCTAGTCTTGAATATTATTTGGATATATTAAGTGTATTGCTTGCGCCTCCGTAGATTTTAAATTATGATCCAAATGGATGTAGTAAAAGTGCTATTTCTAAAGTACTGGTCTTTATCAATGAGGAGGTATTTCTGTATACGTAGCCATCAACCTTAGGATTCATTGATTTTGAAAAACCGGTGCCGGTGTTGTGTTTATAAACTAAACAAAGCTTTATATGGTCTCTTTAAAAACGCATCCTCAAAGTATTGGTATGATAGATTAAAAGCTTTTTCTTATTAACATGAATATAAAATAGGTATGGTAGTAACACTCTTTTTACTAGAGGAAAAGTTCAAATCTCATCATTGTTCAAATATAGGTCTATGTCATTATATGTCGGTTCTCCGAGTGTTTGTCCAGAGGAGACATGTGTGACATGAATTGCACAAAATCACGCATGACGAGTTCGAGGTATGAGCGATGAGTGGTGACTTTACTTTTTCCTGGGATTATCAGAAGATAACTATAAATGGAAAGTATGTATATTCCTGTAATCAATCTAAGTAGTCTTATCAAGCAATGCTTAAGAAAGTTGGTCTAGAGATTCTAAACCAATGAAACCCCCATGTTCCTCTGATACTAAACTCACGAAAGAAGAAGAGTGTGAGTCGGTAGATTAGTACCAAGTATCCAGGCATGTAGTAGTTTTTATACTAACGGCAATAGGTGCCGTATCATGTTTTATGTGTCTGCCTTTATGCCGCTTTCAAGTAGATGGCTCCCAAAAACCTCTCACCTTTGAAGCGGATCTAAGCGTATTTTCGAATCATAAAGTCACGTACGCACTTAGGATTATGGGATCCCTAAGGGGAACCGGTGGAAACTATAGTATAAGCCGACTCTGATCATGTGGGAGGATTTGTGGACTGAAAAAAGCACTGGCGGTATTTGTATACGTTCGTAGGATGTTGCTTGACATCTTGGTTCTCGAAGAATACAAAACGCTCTAGCTATAATCTTGTATCGGAAGGCCAAATATGATAAGCGATCGGGGAAATGTAAGACATGTCTAATCAAGCTATTAGAGTGTGTCAACAGCTCTCCTCATCGGACTACGACGCTTCAAACTCGATGACCGTTCACATCATGTGCGACCAACAAAGGCGCGGATTGACCTTAACAACAAACCGGTTGCAACTTTTCTCGTACCATACAATGATCAAATCGACATGTCATTATTCGTGATAATGTCTAAAAGGACATATCTCAATCGGTAAAAAGTGTGTCCGGCCGTCTGACAACTGTTTAGCCGACATTCTTAACTAAAACCCTTAAACGTGAATTGTTTGGAACTATCTACGTAATTGGTTTAGGAATGATAGAACACATTCCATAAATCATGATAAGTGACCTCTTATTGTTTTTTTCTTTAATATTTTGGTCTCAGTTCATCGTTCGAGATGTTCCTTTCCGTGTGTGACAACTTAATACTTTCATCCGAAGTACTTTAATCATTTTTAATTCGCGAAATGCAAATTAAAATGTCACTCCTCTTTGTTAAATTTTTGTCAAAAACTCAAGTCCAATACCCTTTACTAAGGGCGATCCCCATATAGGCCCCCCCAATAAATTTAGGACAGCTAAGAGATATGGGACCGCCATCAGCAGACAGAGTAATATGGAACACTGAACAAAAAAGTTTAAGAGAACACAATAACAAACTATTCTTATCTGCTGCCATTGAACGACACGACTAAAACCCACCAAAGAACTCAAATATAGTAACCATCATGAGTTTAATAACTATTGCATTTGATGAAGATAAAAATCAACTACTAATAATTCAATCTATATACAAAGATCATCAATTGTAAGTCATTTCATCTATTTTTCTTTCAATTTGAGTGATGCTGAGGGGTTCATGATGAACACAAAAATTTGAAATTAGGGATTTTCATGTTTTCTTTCAATTTTGTACAATTAAGACAACTAGGATACAATGTATAACTAATATGCTTCCCGTAGATATAGGATTTGCATACATTAGTGAATGTGTTGAAAAATTGATTTCGAACCAAAACCCTAATTTTATTTTCAAATCACTCACGTTAGGAACATAATAAAATTGTTGTTGTGCATTGTTAATCCAATACAAAAACGTTTTCAAACACATGCATAATGATCTCATGAACAAATTTCGAGATACATAATTCATATGTATTTTTCGACTTGTTTGGATGAGCAAAATCAAATTAAGGAGCGTTTGGATTAACTCTTAGGATTTTATATTTAGGTCGAGTTAATCGTTATCCATATTTGTTGCATCTAGGACACAACTAGAAGCAATGTGCATAACCTATGCTACAAGTGAAACGTATTAAAATGTGATTCGTTGTGTTTTAGGAAATCATGCCTTGAAGTCATCCGAAGATATAAAAAATACAAGGGAATACATTACCAATGATATCTCTCGAATACCGTACTTCCTATAAAATAAAAACTAAGAGGACCCTTGAAAGCCGTTACTTTCATGAGGTGTCAGGGTTGCATTTTTGACAAAACTTTGCGGTTAAAGACTATGTTCGGTCTTTGTTCCATTTTGTTGAGTTTGAGTGTCTCCTTGAAATAAATGAACAAATTTGTCCTCGCTTCATTCTCGAGTTTTATAGTCAATATCGACGTTCATTATTCCGCCAACACGAAGGTCAATTGTTGTTGAATTTGTTTTCATAATCAATTCTTCATCTTGTTCTCTTGAAGAAGTTGCTCAAATTCTTGATATTCCATGTGAAGTGTGTGTGTCTCTTTACACGATTGATCGGAGACTTAATGAGTTGGCATTTGGTTTATCCCCTTCGGATTGGTCCATATCAAAAACCTTCCTTCCATTGAGGATATCTTTCGTTCTATCGAATTAATCGAGATTGTCAAGTTCGTCGTATTTGTCACGAGGAAGAAATTGATGTTCTTGAATATCAAGTTCTAACTTGTGAAATTGAGCCAACCCTGAAGCCTTTAGAAGAAATTATCCGGGAAAATGTCTTTTGTCTGGGGGGTAATCGGGATCCTGTTCCTGCATGTCTTTGTTATATGCTTTATTATGTCGTATACTCAGAAAGATTCAACCTTTCCTATTTCATGACAAAAGGAATGGAGTGGGTTACTAAACAAAAGATGTTAATTCTACCCTATGGTATGTTATTAACTCGATTGTTTAAATTCACCATTCGGGAAAATCCCGAATTGGAAAATGAGTCCTATGTCTTATATGATCGTGTCATGACTCCTCTTGCCGCTCGACTAGAGCGAAAACCCAGAAGAGATTGTGGCACACGAAGAGGTCGTCATTCCACTTCTTCTTCTTCTACCTTCGATCAACCATCCTCATCTCATCTCAACGATGATGATGACGATGGGAATGACGAAGGGACCTCGCGTGTAAGCACTCCTTCCTCCATTCGTTATGTCACTCTTTTTACCTACTCAAGTTCCTCAAGTCTTCAACAACCCACCTTAACATGGGACGCTCACCTTGAACCAATTTACACCTGCCAAACCGAAATCATCAACCGTCAAGTAAAATTACGAGATGAGCAACGTGGTGAAGTAAGATCAATCGGAAAAAGTCATAGAAGGTTATGGAGAAACATGAAGAAGTGATCAATAAGGGAAAGTGCTTTATGACATCATTATCTATATTATTTACTAATCTATTATGCTTAGGTGTTTAATCTTATGCTACTCATTAGTAACTTAGTACTTAGTATGGGCGACTTAGCTTGCCATGGATGATCTTTCGATTTTATCATCCTAAACCAATGCTTGCATGCATCTCGATAGACTCTCTAATATATATATGATATTATGCATGCTTGTGAATGTGTCAAATTGCCTATATACATGCTTTCTTGATTAAGCTTAGGATATTTAGTTTTATAACCTTGATTGTTGAATGATAGATGATTCATAATGAATTGGAATTGACTACAAAAGGGAAAAATAGGAAATTATTTTTATACAGGATTTATAGAAAATCAGGAAAACTAGAAAAATTTCCCGTCTCTAGAGAACGGCCCCCATATATAAGGGGCGAGCCCCTAGTATATCTGGGGCCGCCATCAGAAGTCACAGAAATTTTACTGTGACTCCTGGTTTTCTGTGTAGTTGACTATTCTTTCTTAGACCCAGCTAACACTTCTGCATATTGACTGACACAAATAATTTGTGGATTAGTGGTTTCTGACATCAAATGCTTTTCCATGAGTTGCTGTTTCCGAAAGGCACCGGAATGTAAAGTTAAGAGCACCGGCAAACGGTACTCAAAAATAATCTTTGACTTTTTAACATTTAAACTAATATAATAATAAAGAGAATCTTTTGATCATATTTTATGAGTGGGAAGGAAGTTTTATGAAGAAATATTTTTGTGAAAAAATATTTTGTGTTTAGGGTAAAGTTTATAAAAAAGGCATTTAAGATCATTTTTAGAAAATTGCAAGATAGGTTGAGAAGAATGTTGTTTTTATAATGTGTTTTGGTGTGTTAGAAAACTATTGGCTTAGAAATGTTTAGAGTTTGTTGTTTGATAAGTTTATGTTTTGTTATCGACAAAACAAAGTGAGATCGTAAAATATAAAGATAAACGTGTTTACTGTTTACTTTGTATTAACACTCTCCAATCTTTGATACCACTCATTTGCCTCCCTCTCCTATTTGATCTAATCCTACATTCTCTTCTTTACCTCCACAAACTCCTACTCCAAATCATAGTGAAAACCGTTTGCATGAACTCCTATACCTTTCAAATCTTCTTGATATCACAATTCAAAATGCAATTGAATTAACTAATCGTTCACCTCCCTCCTCACCATTCATTCATCCTCCTTGTCTTGACCAAGTTAATTTTCATTCGAACTTTTGTCACTATTTCTTGGGAACTCGTAAAATCTTCAATATCTTAAAATATGACCTTAACCGAATTAAATCTCTCATCATTGGGCCCTCAACCCTTTTCCCATCATCCATCACTACCAAATCTCCTTAAAATATCTCCTAAACATCAAGAATAATCTACTAGTTTCCTTTTATTAGATGCTCTAATTATGTTATGTTAGGTTATGATTATCTTATGTTGTATCATCATAAATTGTCCTTATGGCTATGTATGATCTCTTTATGAATTTAAATGCACTTTATTTATGAGTTTTTAAATGTGTGGATTATACTCTTAAGATATTTGTCATGCTATGTTGGTTTGCACTTGTATTTCTAACCTTGTTTTGTAGCAAACAAATTATCGTAAGATCGATCCCTTGGTGCCCCGAACAAGGGGGAGCTTACATCAAGGGGGAGTCTTTAATCGTCGATTTCTTTCTCTCTACTACGACTCGACGATCAACCTTTTTGGATTCGACAAAAAGGGGGAGAAATAGAATTAAACTCATTAATAATTTATAAACTTCTACTTTTATACTAAATGAGTTTATGTTTTGTCATCATCAAAAAGGGGGAGATTGTTAATACAAATAATGTCTAAAAACGTTATTTATATTTTTCGACCTCTCAATGTTTTGATAATAACAAAATGTAAAAACGTTTACGATAAAAATAAACGTTTATAAATTACTAATCATAAAATTCTATTTCTAAGATTAATCACTTAAGGTATGAATAAACAAATCATTAAACATGATTAGTGATCAAGAAAATATTTTTTCTTAAACCTTACATTTCTACAAAAGTGTTTTTATAAAAATATAAAAACAAAATATTTATTCATAAAAGAAATGTTTTATTAAAACATTAAATTTGAAATCAGATTTTTCCCCCCAAAATGGAAGGTTCCAAAACAGATAACACCTTCCCCACAAAAAGACAAAAAGAGGAGCGTACTCTACGGCGGCCCCCTTATAGGCCTGGCGGCCCCCTTATATATTAGGGACCGCCGGGACCGCCGCCAGCATAACGGCTCTTTTTGTCTTCTATAAATACTGGGCCACCCCATCTGAAAAACAGAACCTCTTGCCACGAATTTTCTCAGATCTACTTTTCTCTCTTCTTTCTTTCTTTCTAAAACACATATCTTGATCACTAACATACCTTGATCTTGTTTCAAGTGATTAATTCTTTCTTCCTCCCTTCTTCTTCTAATCAAGTGCAAGAGAAGAACAATCGTATTCTTCTACATACGAATTGTTATCAAGTGATCTCTCTCTTCCTCCTCAAGATCACAAATCTTCATTATATTTACTTTGTGTTGTTGTGTAAATTGGATTGTGTGTAGATCCAATAGTGTAAATTGTGTATTGGTGTGATTTGGATTGTGTGCCAATCCAAGGGTATATATCTTGTGAGTGTATAAAGACTTAGTGAAGTCTTAGATTAGTTCTAGCTAAGATTAGGACTCGACATCTAGCTTAGTGTCGGAAAAGAAAGTAAGCGACGTGTAAACGGTTTTCTCCGCCTAAAGGGAGCTTGTTGACATAGTGAAATCTCGAGTGGAGTACTCGGGGAGTGGAGCAGGAAAGAAGAGGTGCTTCGTAGCCGAACCACTATAAATCTTGGTGTTTTGGTTTGATCGTTTCTTTCTTTATCTTTCTTTATCTCTCTATATATTGTTATTGTTTACTTAGTTCATTACATTAGATAGTTTAATTGTGATTCATATTGTTGATTGATTGATATACAACTCGAATCAAACTATTTTCTAAGCAAAGTTTTAAAACGGATAATTACTCGGTAAACTATTCAACCCCCCCTTCTAGTTTCCTATAGGGACCACGTTCGATATCTTCCAGAATATTTTATTTCCATTGCTTGAATACGGCGTATTGGTTTTCCCTGGATATGACGTATTGGATCTTGTTTCCTTCGTGGTCTTTTGTGAAGTTGTTAGGATCAAGAAAGGTCTCGGTCACTTCCAATATTTACTAGTCAAAGCACGTAGTTAGATATATTAAGCATATTAAGCTAATATGGCCCAAGGCCTATGGTAAGCCCATCAATAGCCCCCATGTCCGACCAAACTAGTGTATAAATACCCTCTCCATAGCTTGGAGAGGGTGTTGGTTGGTTTGTTTTATATTCTTACTTTGCTAATGAATTATATGCTTCTTACTTTCTCTCTCTAGAATACATCCACCTTCTACTTTCTCTTACTAAGTTCCTTCCTATTTCATATCAAAGATTACTTGTATTCTTCAATTGGTATCAAGAGCCATGGAGTGGTGTGTTTAGTTTTTGTGTTTAAGCTTTCTTGTTGGTTCGTTTTTTGCAAAATCATCCTTTATTTTTTCTTTTCTTTTGATTCCAAAGCTATTGTGTACACTAAAGGATTATTTACCTTGGTAAATCTAATCTAGTATCTTTATGATATAGGTGTACACGTCTAAGAAACAAGAAAAAAATCATTTTTGTTACATTTTTTATGTTCGTACAAAATCTTATAAAGACAAAATCTTGATGTTAAATGTTTCACTTTAAAACCTTAAACTACTTTTCAATTACAACATGTATATGGATGGTGCAGGCGAGATTGGTTTATACACTAATTGTACAAGTAGTTTTGCAAGACAAAAACAAACATCAAAAAGGATGCCTTTTTTGTGTTTTTAAGTATTTGAGTTTCGTAGTAGTGGAAGTCGAACAACTCAAGTCGAACAACTCAAGTCGAACAACTCAAGTCGAACAACTCAAGTCGAACAACTAAGTCGAACAACTCGAGTCGAACAACTGAGTCGAACAACTCAAGTCGAACAACTTGTTTTGTATTGAAACCGAACAACTTGTCTTAAAGGAAATCGAACAACTTAAATCTCAGTTGAAACCGAACAAAAATCAAACTCGATTTAGTATTGAAACCGAGACAACCTGACGTGAAGTGGAAACCCAGAACAACACGACCACACTCGACCGTATTTTGAAGACCGAACAACTTCATTTAAGATGAAAATTGAACTAATTATTTTTCTCTCTTATGTTGGAACTGAATGCAACTCAATTTTCAAAATTATAACGGTTTTATTTCGTTTGACTTGAAAATCCCGGTAAACCATTGAATTGTTTTTCCCGGTTTGTCAAGAATTGTAAAATCGAATGTAATATCAATAAATTAAAACACTAAAGACAACTTAATTAAACACAAAACTTTCTACCCCCGTGCCGAAATCAACCCATAAATCAAGTTAATATATACATTTCTCATGAAGGCTCTTTGCTGACAAAGCTAACCTTTCGGGCGGATGCTGACAATCGTCCACCCCATTTGGAAAAGGATATGTAGGCGGGCGTGACGAGGGAGTGGAAAAGCAAAAGATGAACTAGGAAGGCCGTGGGTAGTGCGGAAGGATAGACAAAATGGGCGGCGAGAGGAGAGACGCATTGAATCCGTTGTAAGTGGTCCACTCATTTGGACTTCAATTGTGGAAAATGGAGTTACAAGGCCAAAGAAATAATCTGAGTTATCTGCTACAGAAGCACTTCAAGCTGAGTTGTGATATAAAGCAACTAAAAATCATTCTCCAAGACAACCAACCTTAGTCCTATGCATTTGGTTTTAGCAATTCATAAAGTTTCCAAGGAACTTGGGAAAGTAATTCAACTTCTCATGCAAGGAAACTCTTCATTGACGAAACAAAAGGGAGTGTAAGCTTTATGATAAATTCGATAAGTTTGCTTATAAGAAGGGGGAATCACTTCGTGAATTCTACATAAGATTTTCACTGCACCTCAATGACATAACACGACAATATGAAACTGGAACAATTCAAGTGCACACAAAGTTTTTTGATTACCCTTCCCCCTATCGGAGGCAATTTGTGACAAAATGGTCAAATTGGTTTGAGATTTGCACACAACTAACATCGATCAGCTTCATGCTTATTTGGGACAACATGAATTTCATGAAAATGAGGTTCGTTTAATGCATGAACGTAATTTAGACCTGCTTGCTTTGGTTGCAACTTATCAGATGACCTAGTCTCCTTATCAAAAACACAACAAAATTGCACACCAAAACACGTTAATTTCAACTACAAGTTTCAACATATCAGTCTCCACAGTATGTTTATCTTAACAGACTCAACAATACCTTAACTCATCAACATCAACACATCTTTCAATTACTTATCCATCCCATGATTATCAGTCATCAATTCACCACAACATTTATTCTCCATCATCATCTATACCTCAATTGGAATATCCTCCCTCAGTTGATCAACAATCTGAATTTTCCCAACAAGAATCAGGTTTAATTGTTCATGTGTTCCAGAAAGGTGATGATCCTATTGATGCCATCAATCACATGATGTCGTTTTTTACTACTGTTGTTACTTCATGTTATCCCACTACCAATAACCAGCTGAGAAACTCATCAAACCCTAGGCAACAAGCTACCATTAATAATGGAAGAGTAACATTACAACCAATTTAGGGGAGATAAATTTCTGTAGTTGTGGGTACTTCAAGGACTTATACTTCGGGAGCAGTGGAAACAATTATGGAAAACAAAGAACAGTTATCTGCTACAACTACAAAGGGGAAGGCCACATGTCCAAACAGTGCACCAAACCAAAGAGTAAAAGGGATGATTCGTGGTTTAAGGATAAAGTATTGTTGTTCAAGCTCAAGCAAGTGAATCAAAATTTACATGAGTTAGGAACTCGCATTTTTTTGGCTGATCTAGGAATTCTATAAGGTCAAGCCACACCAACTGTATATAGCACTGCACAATGCGATTATCACGCTGGAACGATTTTGATGCATATATCTGATTGTGATGAACATAAACACTGCCAAAGTTACTCTCATGGCAATTATCTCACTATGGTTTAGATGCTCTTTCTGAGTACACAATCAGAATAAATGTGAATGAATTGAATGACAAATCAAGTTGTGCATGCTATGCCATCTTCTGAACTAAAGAACAATCAAAATGTTTGAACCATTTAGAGACTGAAATAACCAAAGATAGCAATAATCCTTATTCACGTATCCAATTGCATCTAACAGGTAGCTATTTAAAAATAAAAACTCTTCTACACAACAAGATGATTTGATATTTAATTTGGATTGAACAACTAAAAACCAAGTAGTTATAGTTTGTACCAAGATAATCTGGAAAATAAAAAGTGGCAATGATACTTTAAAACTGCTGAGCTTGAAATATATAAGGAACAAGTCAAAGTGTTTGAAAGAAGGACAAAACATTGATTTAAAATCAAGATAACGGTTCAGATTCATGTGCATAGTCTGTTAGAATTAGATCATCTTAAAGTTGACCTCTTTTCATAACATTTAAAAAAAAGGAATCTTTATTTCAAAACGTTACACTTCTTCAAAAATGATTTTAAGAAAGAAGGAATTTAGAAACCTTGATAGGGAAATAGCCTTAGAAGAAGCAATCAAACCCCTAATAATATCGTTTTTAAAAGAGACAATCTGCACAAACTGTTTCACTAAGTTGACGGAAACCTCAGTTTTTCTAATGATAATAGCCACTAAACAAGCTCTAGTTTCAAAATCCTTTCTATCTAAAGAAAGCTCAGCAGTATGGAACCTATGCTAAATTAGGTGGATATAATTCGAGAAACCAAATCCTACTTGCGATCCCTGACTCAGAAGAGACCTTAACACTTGCTGAAGAGAGTCGTTCAAAAATGCTTTTAAAACATAAGGATAATATGATGCAAGAAAAGATAAAACAAAAAGATAACCAACTACACCAATCGATTATGCAGCTTTAATAAACTTTATAAAGATTTTGAAACACTGTTTGTCCCACAAAACTGAATTATGCCCTGCTAAACATCCTTTTGGTCGCATACAACTGTGAGTTCCCTCAGAACTGAATCATTCTTGATAACCTAACAAATGATTTTGAGGTTTCCTAAAGAACTTCCAAAAGTCAGCAGGTTAATACGAAGTTTGAAGAAACTTAAATACCATCTTGCTAACTTTGATGTGGTAGTCAAAGAAAGAACCACGCCCATAGCTATCACTGAGGACACGTGGGGTTTCGAACATACAAAAGCTTGTTTAGTATGAAATAATTCTATTGGTAAAAAGCTCTGGAGGACTTTTTTATACACTTCAACCAAGCAATTGGTTAAGAACTTGCTGAAGACCCAAATGTCTTCTATCAAATAGAACAGCTGTAGGAACAACCATCGTGTAGAGTCAAAAACATTTAAAGTTTAAAATGAATAAACTTAGAACGAAAATGGAACGACTCTTAGAATAAGTGATGAGCAAAGATATTGTGAACTTGATTGTAAATTCCTCTATGGATTTTGCCTCTGTGATTGTGCATGAATGTGAAAAGTTTCTCAAACTTGAGACTGAGCTTCAAAAGGATTTTGTTGAAAAAGATATTTACTATAAACTATTCAAAAGGTTTCTACAACTCTTGAAAAAATTGCCAATTCGATAGAAGTATTGATACTCCAACATTAATCATGGAAATTTTTCAAAGGGACAATTCTATTTCAAACAAAGTGCTCCAAGTTTTTAACAATTGATTTTAAATTAAATGACTAAAAGCCAGTCCCCAATGAGAAAGACATGTACATCAAAAAAGTTGAAAGATAGAATTAAATATCTCAGTGGAAATATAGAATAAGGACTAAGATCAAACATGAACTTGGAAGAGATAGAAACCAATAAAAATTAAATTGGGATCATAGGTTGACAAAGCTTAATGCCGAGAATGAGCATTGAAACAGACCGATAAAGCATACTTTATAACTCGATTAAAACCAGCACGTGTTCAATCAACGCACAATGTATCCTGACTTAACTAATCAATTCAATTCTAAATATCTGGAAATTCTGATTTTAAATGCTTGTCGTCAGGAAAAAGTTTTGGTAATTACAACTCTCAGAGATAAATTAAGGAAACTCAAAGGAAAAGGATTTAGCTAATAATGAAGTTTAACACTCATCCTAGTGATCAGAGATTAAAACAGAACCAATAACCCCCTAAGATTGGTTGAACAAAAGGACTCTCACTCTACTCTATATTAAGCACACCCAGGAAGAAGCTACAGTTCTTAGGGATCTAGTCGATTCATAATAAAGAACAAACTGTGAGGTAGGTACATAATGAAATAGAGGATGTAAGTATAATTAAAAAGTGAATATTTTGTTTTGGGTGGTATAAAAAAAATAAGAATTAATATATAAATAAATAATATAAGTATTGTGTATAGATATGATAAGTTGGGAAAATAATAATTAATTTTGTAAATTGATATTATAAATAATATAGTAAGTATTTAAAAAGAATATATAATTTTTTTATTGGGGTTTTGTTTGAGTGTGGTTGAGTGGTTTTTGGTTTTTGGTTTTGAGGTGTTTGTGGTGGTTTTTTGATTTTTTTGTGTTTGTTATATGGTGTGTGGTGGCTTTGTTGTTTTTTGGTGGTTTTGATGTTGGTGTTTTGTTTTTGGGTGAGTATGGGTTATGGGGGGGGGGGGTGGGGGGGGGGTTTGGTTTGTTTTGGTGGGTTGGGGTGCGGTGGGTTGTTGGATTGGTTAGGTGTTTGGTGTGGGGAGGAGTGTTGTTATTACCTTACTTTTATTTCGTAAGATAACAGCAAGTTTTAAATAGACAGTTATTCACACATTTTTATTTATACCAGTATGTGTTGCTAGTTTCTAAGGATATTTTTCCTTACTTATTGAGTTTTTTGGAAATTATTATATAGTGGATGTTGGTTTTTGGTCTGTAAGAAATATATCAGCTTGATAGATGATAGCTTTGATTTTTTTGTTAGAGTATTGTGAGAGTGAGGTGATATGTTTATTTGTGTATAGATTGTGGTGTTTTGGTTGTTGTTTTATTGGATGTATCTATTTGGGTTTTTATGTTTTAGGTAAATTTTTTAATGGTAGGAGTGGTGTGGTCTCTGTGTGTTAGAGGTTTTGTGTATAGTGTGATTATATAATCTTTGTGTTTTAGAGATATTAGTAGATGGAAGTGAGTATCTATTTTGAGGTACACCATCATAATTTGTGTTAATAATTGTTTGGTTGGGTGGTTTTTTGTATGTTTTAGGTGTGGGTGTTGGGGGTTTTTGTGTTGGGTGGTTGGGGGTTAGATAGGTGTGTGTGTGTTTGGTTTATGGGTGTTGTATAGTGAGTGAGAGAGAGGGTTGTTGGGTTTTGTGGGGGTTTGGGTGGTTGGTGTGTGAGATGTTGAGGTTACTTTGAGGAGAGAAGTTGTGTTTTGTTGTTGTGGTTTAGTATTGTTGTGGGAGTGGTATGTGGTATTGTTCTGTGTGTTATTTGTTAAGTTTTGGTTTTGTTATTGGGTTATTTAGTAAATGGTGTGGTGTGTGGGGGTGTATTTGGTTATTTTGTTAGATTGAAATTTAGTGTTGTTGTGTAGTTTAGATATTTTTTTTGTTTGTTGGTTGGGGGGGAGGATATGTGTTTTTGTTTTGTTTGGGGGTGGGGGGGGGGTGTTGGATATAAAGATGTTTTGGGTGTTTGATTTGTTATTGTTGTGGGTTATATTGTTGTGAGTGTTTTGTGAGGTTTGTGTATGATGGTTGTTTTGGGTTTTTGGTTAGTGGGTTTTTTATCTTTTGTATGTTTGTCTGTTTTGTTTTGTGTGTTTTTGATTGTGGGTTGGATTTTTTGGTGATTGGTAGTGATGTAATTGAAAGTTATTGAGGATGTGATAGAGTATTATTTTCTGAAATGAATTGATAATTTGGATTTATATTTTTTTGTATTTGATGAATATGTTTTGTGTTGAATGTTAGAAGTTAATTTTAATATTGATATTTGTAAGGTACTAATTGGAGGGGTAATTGTGGAGTAAATATAGGTGTTAATTTGAGATATTTTAGAGTTAAATATTATGCTTATAGATGAATTGGATTGTAGAGATATAATACTTTCATAAATAATTGATTAGATAGTTTAAAATCTACCCCACCCAGAGTAGCAAGTTATGGTTATTACTTTGAATAGATAATAAAGTAAACAAAGACATCTAAGGAGGTATACTAAAGAACAAAGCTCGATTATGGCTCGTTGTACCAGCAAGAGGAGGGAATTTAGATTTTGAAGAGTCTTTTACTTCAGTTGCAAGATTAGAGGCTATAAGGATTATTTCTCAGCTATTGCTGCTCTCATTGAACTTGGTCGTCTACCAGAATGGATGTGAAAAGACTTCCGTTTTCTTTCTGAGATGGGTAATCTTGGAAGAAGTTTATAGTTAAGCCACCAAGATTGGTTCTTGTTAGATAAAGAGATAAAACCAAATTCACGTATGACAACTATAAGAAAGCTCTTTATGGTTTAAACAAGCTCCAACGCTAGCGTAGTATAGTCACATGAATGTACAATTTCCGATTCATAGATAGTTCTATTCCAATACTTCTATAAAAAGGGGTGGGAGTTTCAGTCATGGATCCCATAAAGTGTTTTCATATCATAGACTTAGAGATGGCAAGAACAACTCTGGTACAAATCATATGTTAGATGATACATCTTTCAAGCATCACACCGAACTTATGATCCTAATTTCTAAGAATCATGTTTCAAAATTTAAGATTGTCAATGTTAGAAGGATCAAAAATCCTCTATTTTTTCTTAAGACTACAAGAATAGTCTTAAAGATCCGCTATAGAGAGATCATCCTTATTAACTAACCATACAAAATATGCCCTGTGAAATCCTTAAAGAAATTGGTTTTGACTCTTCTAATGCATGGTGAGATGCACCATCCTTTAAATCTCACATAGCTAGTATGAATCCTAACCTAACTAGGTATGATAGCACCGCCCTTTATCTCACAGCTATAACCTAAACCTACAATTGCTTATATGCATTTGATGCCGTATTAGGACTCTAACCTATCGACCTAGACCGAAAAGCACTAAAAGTAGTAAAATGGATCTATCGATATCTAAAGGAACCGTTAATCAGGGACTATGGTATCTGAAAGTAGTCTTCGATTTGCTTAATACATACTTGAGTCCCCCCTAAAGGAAATGACTATAATGAAACCCATAAGACTTATAAATAAATAATACTAACAACAATTTTGCAATGCGGATCATGCTGGTTGTCAAGATACACGCCGTAGCACATCTGGTAGTATGTAATTTTTGGGAGATAGACTTATCAGTTGTCATCAAAGAGGCAGAAAAGCGTTGCGATATCCAGTATGGAAGCTGAATATATTGATTTGTCCGGCTGTTGTGCTCAAATCCTTTAGATGAGATCATAGCTTACCGACTATGGCTTTGGTTTCAACAAAATTCCAGATTGTACGTGATAACAAAAGCGCTATAACTCTTATGCTACAGCAAACAACTTCAACATTACTAAATCAAAGCATATATACATCAGATTACACTTTTATCAAGGAGCATGTTGAGAATTGGGTGATCTAACTTTTACTTGTGTCAATAACGAGATTAATCAACTGCGGACATCTCACTAAGCTCGTTTTCGAGAAAGAATTGAATTTCTAATCAACAAGCTGGGAATAGGCCTGGAGTTTATGTCTGAGACTCTGAAACAATTGGCAGATGAGTATGATTGAAATATTGGTGATACCTATTCCCAAAATATCCTATATCCAAATGTAAATATACAGTAAAACCATAAAAACCAAAAAAGTTTTCATTGTTTAGAAAGCTTAAATAAAACAAAAACGAAAAGATTATACAATCTATAAAAACCAAAGAAAAAAGTAAAAAATATAAAAAGAGGTAATAAGGCGAGTCTTCGTCTGAAAATCGATAACATTTACGGTCTTAAGAAATGTCAACAATAATGATACGAGGCAGTAAATGAAGTTCATAGCATAAGTTACAATGATTCAAAACTGCCAAATTGGACTTTCTATTATTTCAGATAGTAACCCCGAACATCATTTTAAAGGCAAGTATTCCTTACAAAATGAATACTTGACCTCTCAACGGGAATTTTATACTCAATGGGCATTGACCTACTATATACCCTTGGCGAAAGGCTTGTGATTACTTTGCATCACAACCCTGCATCCTATAAATTTTCCATAAGTGTACGCGTCAGTGCCTAAAGAGTGAAAAAACAGAGAAAACATGATTTTTTTGTGTAAAGATGATTTTAACAACCCGAAATTAAGAATCAATGTTTTAGACCGATCCTATTGTATTTTCAAATTTTTCGTGGACAAATCATTTTTATTCTTATTGTTCGACTAACTCATAAAAATCGTCAATTTTAATTATTTGACGCCCGTGAATATTAGATATTTAGCCTCTTTACGTTGGAGATAATCAGACAACGTCCATAATAATTAGCTTCGAAAGATATTTCCTCTTTCCATTTAAAACATTTCGACTTTTTATCTGCGTTTGGTTGGGGCCGAAACCGCGTCAAAAAAAGCGTTTTTAAAATTTTTAATATTTTAACTAAGCGTTTTAAAAAAAATATTGAGGTAAACATTATTAATAAAAAATAATAAAAAAATACAATTTATAAACACAACATGTAAACCAAACACCCCTTTTCTTTTAATTAGCTCCTACAAAACTAGAAACCAAACACCCCGTTTACCCTCTTGACACCATAAAACAGCCAAACACCCCTTTAGAAACTAACTAGTCAAATTGACCAAGTAAAAAGTGGAATTTGAACCCCTTCTAAAAACACACACAATCATAGTATATCAAAAAAATACGTGTTCTCCCTCTCCCCTCTTACTATGAACGACGACAACAACAACAAGAAAAACACCAAAACCACCATCAATAATCATTAAATCTCTTCCAATCTACTCTTCTAAATCATTCCACAAAAAGCCCCCATCATCTTTTATAAAGATCCACACCACATGCACATGTTTTTCTCATTTTTTGATTTTAAAGAATTTTGGGGATTTAGGCTTTGTTCAAAATAACGCATATTGGAGTAACAAGGTTAGATATTTAGAAGGTTTGGGTATATTAGAAGGTTTGATTTAGTCTTGGTTTGCTCCTTGTGGATTGGGCAGCCCCTACACACCCATCTAAGGGTTGTGTTTGATCCTTTTCTTTCATCCATTTTGTTTTGTAAATCATCCTTAAAAACCTAAAATTGTTGTTTAATTTTTAATGGAAGTGCATGTGTATGATTTGATTCTTTGGAGTCATGCATTAGCTTGGATAGTTTTGCTATTGGGATTAATTAATGCACAATGGTAAATTGGTTGTAGATGATGTTTTCATCTAAGGTATTTGTGCATTGCTTTGTTGAGATTAGTATTCGTAGTTTGGATGAGTTCATGAATGGTTTATAGTTAGAAAATTTTGGCAGTTTTGAATCAGTAGCAAAACGTAGGTTTTATTAAAAACTTTTTGGCCTGGAGCCTGTGATTAAAATATATGGTTGGAAAGATATCATGCATCGAGGTAAAATGTGGTTAATTGGATATAGCCGTAACTTCCTCCGATGAATGATTTTATGGCCGTTGTTAACTGAAACTTTCAAATCTGGACCAGTAGTTGGAAAACAATATTAAACACTATAATTTTTCACTAAAGTTCTGGAATTTAAAATTGATTTTCAGTATTATACATTCTAAAGCTAATTTCTCCTAAGTGAATTCACTTTAATACTATCACGTGTTTGGAAAAAAGACGTCAAAATTATGTTTTGGTAGAAAATTTGGGACAACTGCAGACCAGCAGTAAAAATTGGGTTTAATTAGCAACAAACTTTTGGTCCCCTAAGAAGGTCTGTATTATTTATGTATTGTAGGAAATTAGTTCAAGGTACATGTGTCAAATTGGAAAGGCCAAAATCTCCCCTCCGGATGAGTGATATATGACCGATTTACGAAAACTAGTTAGTTCCGAACTACTATTTGAAAAAGTCCATTTAACTCCAATTTTTTGTACTAAAAGTGTGGGTTTTTAAAAACATGGTTAAATACTAAGACATCAAAGCTTTCATCTCTCTTATGGATTCAACTTGATTGCTAATATAAATAGGATTCTGTATTGAAATTCAGCGAACTTTCTGTTTGTTGAGTTTATTTATTAGTAAAAACTAATGTCCGTGGATGGGAAAATGTTTGATTAAAAGGCCAATGTTCCTGGAAACTAGACTTAAGTAATCTTTCCATAGTGTAAACCCTCCATCTTTGTATCTATTTATAGGTTAATAGATATTCTTGTAAAGTTGACTAAAATTCAGCAACAAGCTTTATACCACTCCTTTTCTTTGACATAAATAAAAGTCGTCCCACATAAGTAATAAATATAAGAATCGCTAATACGAGACTTAGTGAACACTTAATTGTATGTTATAAGTTCAAGTGGGAAAATATTAACCAATTTTGGGATAAAAATACATCGGTTTAAGTTATAATCAATGCATGCATATCGCGACACAAATCTCATGATCATTGATTAATTTTACTATCCGACTTCTTTATTAATACTAACCGCGTCACCTCTTTTAGGGTTGTTCTTAGATCTTCTCCGATTGTCCTATGATTCATCTACTTCTGGTCTTCATCACTCCTCGGTGAGTTCAAAAACAAAACATTGCTTCATCAGAAAATGCTTTTTCAATGACATTCGTCTTCTCAAACAACGACTACAGCTCTTTAAATAGAAAACGGGTCAGTGTTTGAGGGGGAGCAAATGTCAAATATCTTCTTCATAATAAAATGTGCTTAAAGGGAAAAGGCTTTTTAAACAATAACGAAATAAATTTCTTTAAGGAAAGTTAATTAAGTTTAGCTTATGTGTGCCTTAATTGCTATGTGTTTATGTGTTTAGGGACTACTTTGCAAAATTAAGTCTATAGGTATGATAGTATAAACATTAGGGACTATTTGTGCTATTTGTTTATCTTGTATATGCCTTATAAAACTTTGCTATGCAAAATAAAAGGGTATCGAAACTAGAAGGGCTAAATGTGTCAAAAACAAAAATTGTTTTATATCATTCCACCCAACCCGTCCTTTTACACACACAAACACACACTAAACTTAAATTTTTTTCTCCCTTTCACTCGTTCGATCGCCAACCTTCATTGCATCATTTCGAGTTGTTTTCAAGCATAAGGTATAATTAAAATCTCGTTCTACTCCTCCTAAACAACTCATAACTCGAAGTAATTAAGATTTCATTCAGATTTGAGCTCGAAAACCCTAATTCTCAAATTAGGGTTCATCAAATTCAAAGATGTATAAATCTTCAAATTAACTGAGGGGTTATGATCGCGTTGGAGTGTAGAAGATATGTCTAATACAGTTTTTTGTATCATTAACTTTTGAATTAGTTATACTCAATTGTTTGCTCGAAAATTTAGGGGTTTTCAAAATAATGTAGAATGTTTCTGGGTTTTGTGTTAGGGAGTTGCATTTCCTCTTATTGAATATGTTTGGCTATTAATTTCTCACCATTGTTTGTAGTTCGTTGTGTGATTATGCTAAAGTTGTTATAAATGGTTCGTTTTTTTATCATACTTGACGTGTTGTGGCTTAATTGTTGTTCTCTTAGTATCTTCATGATAGTTTTAACTCATTATATGCTAAAGAAACATATGTGAGTGTCTACAAAGACTTGTTTGTCAAATGACAAAAATGAACCGAACAACCCACTTACGTTGGAACCGAACAACTATAAGGTAGTAGGAACCGAACAACCCACTTACGTTGGAACCGAACAACTATAAGGTAGTAGGAACCGAACAACTATGTTGTAGAAGGAACCGAACAACTGTCTTGACAGTAGGAACCGAACAACTTTGTTTATTAGGAACCGAACTACTCAGCTTACTTGAAGGAACCGAACAACTTTGTTTAAGAGGAACCGAACTACTCAGTTTACTAGAAGGAACCGAACAACCTAGTTGTTAAAAGGAACCGAACAACCATAGATAATAGGAACCGAACAACTTGCTTCATGAACGAACCGAACAACTTGGAGATTAGTAGGAACCGAACAACTAAGGGTTAGCAGGAACCGAATAACTATCATATAAGGAACCAAACAACTTATTGTAGTAGGAACCGAATAACTAAGAGCTAGTAGGAACCGAACAAATAAGTCAATTAAGGAACCAAACAACAAGTTTAAAAGACCCAAAACACTTAAGATCAAATTTTCCTTTTAAAAGGCGATTTAAAATCTTAATTAGGAAGATAATTAAAATTGGTTAATTATTCACTCTAAACAAGTTAAGTTAGCTTAAGTTGTCATTTTTAAATGAATAGATCTTAATAAGTGCGAAAAGTCTTAAAGTTCCTAATGCATCGTTCACATCCTCAATCAACTTCACATGCTTACTGAATAGGTCTCTATAGTACATTGTATAACATTGATTGTACATAAACTGTATTGATCCTATCTTAGAAGAATCATGAACATTACAAAAGAACAGGAAAAGGAGTTGGATGATGCTCTTGTCGCACCTGGTGAAATCATGTTTTTATTTAAATAAAAACTTCAGAGATCTTGGACACACTGGTGAAATCATGTTTTTATTTAATGTCAATGTCAACCACATGCATCAACCTTGGAGATCATTTGCTGCCATAATCAACAAGTGTCTAAGTGGAAAGACTACTGCTCTGGAAAGTCTTCGCCTCTCACGTGCTCAAATTCTTTGGGGCATGTATCACAACAAGCAGGTTGACTATGTCTATCTACTGTGGGAAGACTTGGTATTTCAAGTGGAGAACAAGAATTCTAAAAAGAACAATGACATGTATTATCCACGTTTCACCAAAGTCATTGTCGACTACTTCATGGCAAAGGATCAAGCAATTCCAAGGAGAAACAAGATGTTTTGGCATTATGCCAGGGATGACTTCATGTTCACCACCATAAGAGTCATTTCAAAACATAAGGACACACAAGAATACGGTGCTATTCTCCCTCAGCACTTGACCAATCAAGCCATGTTGGAGTCCGAAGCTTTCAAGACTTACCGTGCTTATGCTACTGGTGAAAAGGCTCCCAAGTCAAAAGCTACAAAGAAAAAGACTGACTCTGAATCATCTCCAAAGACAAAGCCTTCTCAAGCTTCCAAAGGTAAAAGAATCAAGACTTCAGCTAAAGGAGATAAGCCTGCTACAACAAAGTCAAAAGGTTTAACAGTACTATCTGAAGTTGCATTATCAGAAGCAGAACAAATGAAGTTGGCAACTAAGAGAAGCTTGAAAGAATTCCATATCTCTCACGCAAGTGGCTCAGGTGATGGAGTTAACATTATGTCAAAGGTTCCTAATGAGTAACAACAAACCGGATCTGGTACAAATGAAGGAGCTGGTGATAAACCAGAGGTTCCCGATGTACCCGAATACAGATCAGAGAGTGAAGAAGAATCATGGACTTTCAGTCAAGGAGAGGATGAGGAAGAAGGTGATGAGCATGACAGTGATGATGACAATGATGATAATGAAGATGAAGACGATGATCAAGAGAATGATAGCCAAAGAACTGAATCAGATGATGAAGGAGATGATTTTGTTCACCCAAACTTGTCATCATACATAGCAGATGATCAAGAAAAAGAAAAAGAAGAAGAAAAAACAGATGATGATGATGATGACGTGACCTCTGATCAGAAAGTTTTAACACCACCTGATTATGAACTCACAGAGGAAGATGAAAATCAACAGGATGATGATACAATGGGAGGAGAACAAGAAGATGAAGAAGATGAGGAACTGTATGGAGACTTGAATATCAACCTAAATCGAAGAGATACTGAAATGACGGATGCTCAAGTTAATCAAGAGACGGGAGAAGTTTATGTGACGTTAACTACTGAACCTCCGGTAATGCAACAACAAAGCTCCTCAGTTTCCTTAGATTTGGTGTCTAAGTTCATCAATCCCTCTCCTGATACAAGTATTGACTCGATCTTAAATCCAAATATTCAATCAGATATTCATGTCAATGTTTTAGCTTCCGCTACTACTGAAACACCTTCTTCTGACACTATAATTCCTCAATCACCCATTCCAATAATTCAACCTCAACAACAAACACATGACTCCACAACAACAACAACTATTCCAACAACATATTTGCCTAAAATCCCTAACTTCACATCTCTATTCGGCTTTGAACATAGGGTTTCCTCATTAGAGTCTGACCTGTCTGAACTCAAACAAACTAATTAATTTGCTAAAGCATTATCATCTATTTCGGGCATTGTTGACAACTATCTTACTTCCAAGATGAAAGATGAAGTAAACGTGGCTCTCCAATTAAAATCAGACAAGCTAAGAGAAGAAGCTCAGGCAGAGAATCAAGACTTTCTCAACTCACTTGACTCCAACATGAAAAGAATAATCAAGGAGCAGGTCAAAGCTCAAACCTCCAAGATTATGACAAAAGTTGAGAAGTATGTTACCGAAACTCTGGGAGCTGAAGTGTTGGTTAGATAAATCAATCAACCTCAGACGTCTTACGCAGTAGCCTCTTCGCTCTCAGAACTCGAGTTAAAAAAGATTCTCATGGATAAAATGAAGGAAAATAAATCTATAGACAGATCCGATGTTCAGAAGAATCTCTACAGAGCGTTACTCGAAGCATACAACTCTGACAAAGACATTCTCTCCTAATATGGTGAGGTTGTGACTCTAAAACGAGGACGTGATGATCAAGACAAAGATGAAGAACCCTTCGCTGGATCAAACCGAGGGTCGAAGCGAAGAAGATCAGGCAAGGAAGAGTCATCAAAAGAAGCAACTCAAAAGAAGTGAAAGTCTACACCAAAATCATCAGGCAAGTCTGTTCAAGAAAAGGAGCATGATCCAAGGGTTGATGATCTGGAAGAACCATTTCACCAAGAGTTTGATACAAGAAATGATAATGTATCTTCTGTCAGAGAGGCAACAGATGTTGATGAACGATTGTGGAGTCCATCTGGCTCTCGAACTCCTGATCGAGAATGGAACCAAACAAAGACGGTTGACGACTGACCTCCTCAATAGTGGATGACTAAGTTAGCACAAGCTTCAGGCTCAACATCCTCATTCAATGAGTTTCTGGCTACTCCCATCAATTTATCTGCTTTTATAATGAATCGGCTCAACATTCAACATCTAACTCAAGATCTGTTGACCGGTCCAACATATGATCTCATCAAAGGCATGTGCAAGAGTGTTATGGAGTTAGAATACCATCTGGAAGAAGTATTCAAAGCTACCAATGATCAGTTAGATTCGCATAATTCTGAAGGAAGACCGTATCTCCATGATCTTAGCAAGCCACTTCCCTGTTAAGATGTACCTTCTAGATAGTATATAACATTTTTTCCCCGAAAGGTTAATCAATTGATATCCAAAATATCAAGGGGTTAACATCTTGGATAAGGGGAGAAAATATGATTAACCTGGATCTAACTTGTATTGAAAGATGTGATCAAATAAAATGGACTTAATGCACTCCACACCTAGCATGTACTACGATTACGATGCACATGTTAAGGGGGAGCTTTTAGTGATAATGAAAAACTCTCAAAGTGTAAACCTTTTGATATTTATATCAAACACTTTGATTGAACATTTCAATGATTTTGGTTCTGATCGTGATGGAATACTCAAAAGACCGACCATGTACTTTAATTTATGGAGATATAAGGTGGTTAGGCATAGGTATTCAAATCCCATGATCCAACTAGAACTAGAGGGATCTACCCAGGTATATCCACTAGTTAGTGTAGAAGTTATAACACCTCATGTTTTAGGTCATTGTACGACATTATGTAATGCACAATTTATTTTTAGGGTTTTACGCGTTTGCTCTTAAACCGTAAACGTTAAGTTAAATCGCGTAAACTAAAAATGATCATTCAATGTAAACGGGCATTAAACAATTAAATGTTTACATCAAGCAAGTGTTATATGATTATTATGAGGATAATTAATAACTTTGT
>BQNB010029438.1:6008-34421 GCA_026074375.1 Tanacetum coccineum | reverse complement strand
ATTAGGTTTTGGGTATTGTTATGACACTTTGTGTCTTTGCTTTACTTTAGTTTTTATTTTAGTATTCTCTATATAGACACCATGTGTTGTGATGATATACATTCTTGTTTACGCCTCGCGTTTCCGCCTTGGCGGGGTGTGACAAATTACATCTTTAGTCCCTCTGGTAATATTTATAATTTCAACCCTAAACTATTATAGAATTGTCATGTTTTTTTTTAGTTTCTAGTATATATAGTTGAGTATCTAGGGTTCCATTAATTTTTTTTATAAACCCCAACACACACTCAAACCCTAAACACTCCTCCTCCCTCTCTTTATTATTCCGGCGCCGTCACCAGAATCCGGCCAAACTTTCGGCCACCCATCTCCGGCCTCCCACCGACGCCTACCTCACAACCATCATCATCCCGTCACCCACATCACTCTATCTCCCTCCACCCCATTGCCAACCGCCAGATCCGACGCCACCTCCATCATCGGACCCCATAACCAGCCATCGCACCACCCAGCTACCTCCTCCACTCCATCTCCTCGCTGCCCCCTCGCTGCCACGCACCACAGCGGCCACTCCAGCCGCCAATCCGATCCACCAGATCCGGCATCACCACCGTACATCATCGCCACCATCACCATCAACACCAACATCACACCACGCACCACCACCTCTACCCAGCCACCATAAGGGTGCGTTTAGTTTCTGTAACAACAGCCAAGGGTGCGTTGGGTTTCACGGCACAAGGGTGCGTTTGGTTTTGATAAAAACTGCCCCAGAGGGTGCGTTTGTTTTCTTATAAGCACCAAGGGTGCGTTGGGTTAAAGACACGACCCAAAAGGGGTGCGTGTGGTTTACCAGAATCAGACCCACAAGAGTGCGTTTGGGTTTGACAGATTAGAGTGCGTTTGGTTGTTAAAACGACCACTAGGGTGTGTTTGGATCTGGGTTTAGTAGTATAGGGGAGTGTTTGGGTGAGCATAAAATGTATAAGGGTGCGTTTGGGTTAACAGAAAATGTATAAGGGTGCGTTTGGGTTAGCAGTTTCGCTCTAAGGGTGCGTTTGGTTGTGCAGGAACGCACTAAGGTTGCGTTTGGTTGTGCAGAAACGCCACAAGCCTGCGTTTGGTTGATCAGGAACAACATAAGGGTGCGTTTGGTTGTGCAGAAACGCCACAAGGGTGCGTTTGGTTGTTATTAACAGCTTTAGGGTGCGTTTGGTGTAGCAGAAACACAATAAGGGGCGTGTTTGGTTCGTTGTTTTACACCAAGGGTGTGTTCGGTTTATATAAATCAAGTAATAAATACATCATAAGATTTTATAAATTATAAAACAAATAAAATGGTGATAATGGTTAAATAAATATGCTATTTATTATTTTGTTTTTGTTTACAACACATGCGATGTGTTTAGTTTTGCTTATTTATATTATCTAACTAGTCTCGTTTAGATATATATTTAAACGCGGGTATTTTGCAACACGGATAGATTGAAAAAGGGAAAACTTTGAGATTTGTAAAATATAAGAAATGTCGTATAAACGAATAAGTCATGCCGGGATTTCTATAAAATTTCTATACTTAGTAATTTTTACTATACTTTCTATTATTTTAGAAACCCGATAAAAGGGCGAAGTTATATAGTCTTTAAGCTTATTAATTCGTAATTATACGATAACGGTAACCCGATGGCTAAACGAAAACTATACTTTTATAAACGAGACAACTATTTTAACTAAAACCCGGCAAGGAAACAATATACTAAATTATAAAATATTATTTTATAATTCCCAATTATGTAATATATACGGAATATATTACACCCTTTGGTTTACTTCTTGATTTATTTATTTTAACCAACCACCAAGCTATTACAACTTTAAATCTAAATCTTTTACCTACGTGACGCGTTGATGTAACTCATTCATCGGAAAACCCAAATACATTATGCTAGGCTAGTGGGACTTAGCCGTTAAGATAAACCGTAACTTCTTGGTCGAGCCGTTCTAGTTTTCCGTTCGTGTTATGCATAGTATGTGCATTTCCGCCAATCGTTCTTCTACATCGAGGTGAGTTTATAGCCCTCTTATTTACTTGAACCATGTGCTCATCAACTAATTTGAACACGATGACGATTTCCCTTGATTGTTTTACTCCCTGTCTCCGAAGACGAGTTTTCATCACTCGTCCCCTACTCATTAGAGAACCTGCATCGTCATGTTATCCACTGCCTTGAAGGTTATGTGAGTATGTGTATTGCATCAGAAATTATTAAGTAGGATGATTTATAATCTCTTTATTTGAAAGGATTGAGACGCCTCTTTATTTAAATAAATAAATTGTAAATCACCAAACCATAAGTTTATCATTTCTTACTTACATAAATTTGGACGCTTCTTTATGTAAATAAGGAATTATAAATGAGTGGGCTTAATGGTATCCAATATGACACGAGTATGAACTCGAACCCGACAATCACCGAAATCCGTTAAAAAGGTCTAGAAACACAATCATGTCTTACCACTCAGCAGAATCTTAAGGCCTCACTTGAACTACCTTATCTCATTCTTAAGTTATTACTTTTGCCGTTACAAATCTTTACGATCATGAACTGTTTGTGGAGCTAACTGACTTGTGCACACTTGAACTAATGGAGTTGATTCATCCTAAAACTAATGACTGAGTACCATATTCCGCCGTCTATCGCATAAGCTCTCCTGCGAGCTCCTCCCAATTGTTGAACTTCATTATGGGATATTGCTTCTTGAAATGTCCTCACTCTCGGCATACCATCACCATTTGTTATAGTTATTGTCGTTATGGTTGCTGTTGTTAGGTCTTGGAGTGGTCCCAGCTTGTACAACTTTATCCAATAGATAATGCAACCCCCTTAAACCAGATAAACACCTATCGGCGAAAGAGATAGTCGAACTATTCATTTCGGGTCACTAGTACGAAGACTTAGGTCGCGATACATTCTAGTACTGCCAAGTAAGTTGAATACTTACATCCATAAGCCTCATTGACGTGAATCATCGAACATTACATATATCATAAACGAGACTCTGTCGTCGGACATTTAAAACCTTATACAACCATACTTACGCGACTACACTTTTCCTCTCGACGCTTTCACTATTACGAGACTTTCCTTATATGTATATCAGTCATAAGACATGTAGTGATATTGTTTTTGAGATACCTATTTTGATGGATTAAATATCCTTGTCAAACCTAGCCAAAATTTTTGGTATATTGAGAAGTGTCGGAACATCGAATTTTGCTGAATAAAGTTATCAGCGTATTGTTTAGAACTGGTTTATTAAATCTTAAATCTTTTCTTGGTCACACAATCGGTTAACACAAATGAAATCTCAACAACTGGCAATTTTCGGAATTTTAAATGATTATTTTACCCTTTGACTTTTCGGGTCCGACTTGACTTTTTGTCTTTTGACCTTTAATTGTCACATAAAAACGATTACCGCGTAACCGGTAATTTTTCGGAACATAATTAAATAATAAATATGTTTATTATTACATATCTCTCATGTGCAAATTTATTTTTAACTTATTCGACTTGAAAACGAAAAAGATATATGTTATTCATAAGTTGACTTATCAAAAACGACCCGCTAAATCGCGTTTTCACGACTCGGACTCTAAAGCAATTTGATGTAAAACGACATTCCGAACAACTTTTTAGCTTTGCCCGAGACCCGAAAACAAGCAGAAAATGACTAAAATAAACTCGCAAAATTTTGAAAACGAAAACAACGCGTACCGACAGAAAAATAATTAAATTACATTTAATTATCACCGTTAATAAATAAATATATTTAATAAAATATTTATCATTTTATTCAGAAAACGTTTGCAAAAAACGCGAATATTCGGGTTAAAATTCATTTTTATTTTTGGACAAGGCATAACCGGGTTACCAAATAAATAACAAATATTTTTATAAATGTTATAAAAATATTTATGAAATACTATCAAGTAAATACTTATTTTTATAGGAAAAATGATTTGAAACGCAATGGTGCGAGTTTCGTATTTTAAATCACCCGTTAACTAGTTCAAACGAGACCCGAACCATTATTTAACAAAAATTACATCTTTAGTCCCTCTGGTAATATTTATAATTTCAACCCTAAACTATTATAGACTTGTCATGTTTTTTTTTAGTTTCTAGTATATATAGTTGAGTATCTAGGGTTCCATTAATTTTTTTTATAAACCCCAACACACACTCAAACCCTAAACACTCCTCCTCCCTCTCTTTATTATTCCGGCGCCGTCACCAGAATCCGGCCAAACTTTCGGCCACCCATCTCCGGCCTCCCACCGACGCCTACCTCACAACCATCATCATCCCGTCACCCACATCACTCCATCTCCCTCCACACCATCGCCACCCGCCAAATACGACGCCACCTCCGTCGTCGGACCCCACCACCAGCCGTCGTACCACCCAACTACCTCCTCCACTCCATCTCCTCGCTGCCCCTCGCTGCCACGCACCACAGCGGCCACTCCAGCCGCCAATCCGATCCACCAGATCCGACATCACCACCGTACATCATCGCCACCATCACCATCAACACCAACATCACACCACGCACCACCACCTCTACCCAGCCACCATAAGGGTGCGTTTAGTTTTGATAAAAACTGCACCAGAGGGTGCGTTTGTTTTCTTATAAGCACCAAGGGTGCGTTGATTTGAAGACACGACCCAAAAGGGGTGCATGTGGCTTACCAGAATCAGACCCACAAGGGTGCGTTTGGGTTTGATAGATTAGAGTGCGTTTGGTTGTTAAAATGACCACTAGGGTGTGTTTGGATCTGGGTTTAGTCGTATAGGGGAGTGTTTGGGTGAGCAGAAAATGTATAAGGGTGTGTTTAGGTTAACAGAAAATGTATAAGGGTGCGTTTGGGTTAGCAGTTTCGCACTAAGGGTGCGTTTGGTTGTCTAGAAACACCACAAGGGTGCGTTTGGTTGATCAGGAACAACATAAGGGTGCGTTTGGTTGTGCAGAAACGCCACAAGGGTGCGTTTGGTTGCTGTTAACAGCTTTAGGGTGCGCTTGGTGTAGCAGAAACACAATCAGGGGCGTGGTTGGTTCGTTGTTTTACAGCAAGGGTGTGTTCGGTTTATATAAATCAAGTAAGAAATACATCGTAAGATTTTATAAATTATAAAACAAATAAAATGGTGGTAATGGTTAAATAAATATGCTATTTATTATTTTGTTTTTGTTTACAACACATGAGATGTGTTTAGTTTTGCTTATTTATATTATCTAACTAGTCTCGTTTAGATATATATTGAAACTGTCACACCCCCAAAATCGGACGGCAGCGGAATAGTAACATCGGCTTGCGACTTCAAGGCACAAGGGACAAGTCACAGAAAACGACCTCAAAAGAGACGTTTAATATAAATTTCACATTCGATATATTAAAATCAGAGTTTACAAAGGGTCCCAATTATAATGCAATAGAAAACATTTTGTTTAAAACGTTTGTCAAATGGTACTCAAGTTATTAAGCCTTCAAAAATATATCCGCGCGACTCGAATGCTCCCAATGCTCAGCTAGCAAAATAATAACCTGAGAAAATACACGCAAAAACGTCAACAATAATGTTGGTGAATTCATAGGTTTAAGTAAAAGTAGTGTTGAAATAATTTAAGAAATATTTCAGAAGAAAAGTAGCGTTACAGTATTTCAAAGCAGTATTTAGGAAATCCAAATAGTGATTTAATAAAATCAAGAAGTATTTAAAAGTGGACCACAAGACTTAAGTAATGGTGGACTAAGTACATATTCCGAAGTCCAAAACAAGTATTATTGCACTAAGATCATGACATCGAAGCCGTATTCGTAATTATAAGGGAATTGCACCCGAGTTCGTAATTATAACGGATTTGCACCAGTAATCGTAATATAACGGAATTGCACCAGTAATCGTAATATAACGGAATTGCACCAGTAATCGTAATATAACGGAATTGCACCAGTAATCGTAATATAACGGAATTGCACCAGTAATCGTAATATAACGGAATTTGCACCAGTAATCGTAATATAACGGAATTGCACCAGTAATCGTAATATAACAACATTAGGCAATAATATTCAGGCAGTAATCTGTTTATTATTGCACTAAGCTCATGACCCCGAAGCCTTAACTAGATTTGTGCCCCAATCAGAATATAGGATGCTTGCCAACAACCTAACACCTCTCAATGTTAAATGCACCTTGATCAAACTAGTGACCCAAGGAAAGGTGGGGATTGTCAGTCCCGATAGATCTATCCACAACACTCGCGCTTACTACAATAGCAATTAACGGTTCATGATAAATAGGGACTTCACGGCAATAAGGTAACTTAGCAATAATATTCAGGCAGTAATCTGGATAGCATACACTTTGTAAACACTTTGAAAACACTTAGAAAAACACTTGTGTCCAATAGTAAAACAAGCAATGTAATTCACCCCGTAGATTTTGTAAAACAATCACGTAGTAAAAAGGGGGCTATGAACTCACCTCGAGTGAATGGTAATCAACAAGTATTCACAATAGAAAAATGCGTCACGAAGGAATCCGAAGGCAACCTAATCCAATATAGGTCGTATAAGTACTAAACACTTTGATTATTTATAGGTCGTATAGCTCATCATACTATCGTTCGGGCTATCATAATTAAGAGGTCATGTAGTGACGTATGAGGAGCTAGGACACTTTAAATCGTAAATCCAACAACTCGTCGATACGCCACCCCGAAGAGGCCTCATTATGAAACTCCCTAGTAATATAGTACTTTGATTAACTAATACCACATATAATTCTATATAGCTACATCACCATCTAATCGTTTTAGTGAAATCATATTTATAAAGTAAAAACGTTTATAAGTATACTTTAGTAAAACTGGCGTAACTTTCTCGTTTTTAGTCCGTTTCTTTCGTTTCTTACGTCCACGCCTTCGTATTAAGACGAGTTATCAAAATATAACATTTTCAAAATTTGAGTTTTTCTGATGAATAGTGATTTTACTGTTCATAACAGTTATATATTTATTTTTATAGATTTAGTTATCGTAAATCTCGTAAATGTCGTAACTTATTCGTTTTAACTCCGTTTTTAGCGATTCTTTCGAGTACGTCTTCGTATTTAAAAGTTCTATTTATTTATGATGTTTTTCCAAAAATAAAGTCCCTGATGAACAGTAACTTTTTATAAAAGTATTAATTATCGTAAACTTGTAATCGTCGTATCTTTTTCGTTATAAATCGGTTTTTCGAGTTTCTTATCATTTTGGAATCGTCATGAGACGTAGTATTTTATAATAATGAAAACCCTACTGTTTGGATTTCGAATCCAAACAGCCCCTTTTGTATCTTTTATATAATTAATTGTATACTTGTTTTATATATACTTTTCAACAATTTAAAATACCACAATTCCTTTATAACTCTTAATATACTTATGTCATATATATTATATAGTCCAAGATCCATAATTTTTCCATTAGTCCAAGATCACAAGTTCATAACTTCACATAAAATCATAACTTTCCTTAATTAACTTTTAATCACTAGTTTATACTTAAACATTTTCCACTTAAACCAACATGTTAACATACTTATAATCTCATTATTACATGATATTACCAATCACATATCATATGAAAAAGTGTAAAAAATCATAATCACAAGTAAGTTATCCATTTAACATGTTTAAAACCCTAAATGGTGATTTAGTTATTTAGAACATGTAAACACATAAAAATGATAAAAGTAAAGACATAAAGGTTTATAGATAACCTTATAGTGATGAATGATGATGAGAAATATAATCTAAACCCTTGTTTAGATTTTTAAACCAAGCTTGCAAGATTAGAAACCTTAATTTCCCAAGAAACCCTAATTTCACTTTCTTTGCTTCAACACTTGAAAATACTTAACCTAACATTCAAAACATCTTAGTAGGTCTTAGATATATTGTGTGTATGCTTGTATAAGTGGTAAAAAAATTTATACGGGTTATGTTTGTGGCTTGGTTTGATCTGTGGGTTTGGAGAAGGCAAAAGAGAAAGATGAGTTTGATTTGCTAAGTGAAATGAAGAGTGTATGTGTTTATCAACTAGTATGCAAGTATATATACCACAAGACTAGTCCAAGAGACACAATGAGGGTCTTAAGGAAAGTCTTGGTCAAAAGAAACATTAGGAGTAAAACATGGAAAGATTTGGTCAAGACTAGATTAGGTTTTTAATGAGGTGTGTATGTACATATCAAGTTGAAATTTTTGTGTGCTTCATGTCTCTTTTGTGTTGTTGTTTGCCGAAATTCATGGGTGGGGAGGGAGCACAAATATGATTTTTGATATCTTGTAAATATCTTCCATTTACTTGTAGTTTAAATGTGAAATTTAGTTTATAAATGTATAACTTGTAATGTATAGGTTTTAGTTAGTTTATTTAATGTACCATATGACTAAAAATGTTTACTTGGGTAAAGTTTAATAAAACTTTGGGTATTTAGGAATAAAAATGGGTATTTGTTGAAGCGTAGATTAATGTTGGTGGTTCCGGGTATACTTAGACGTAATTTATCGCGAAACGTAATTATTTTACGTAACCAATAAAAATAAAATATAAAAAGTTGATTAATACTTTTGTAAAAATAATATATTGCTTGCTTGACGAAAACTTTAATTCGTTTGGTGTCCGTTTACGCTAATTGATAATTTATAGCTTACGCGATTTAACTTAACTATTAAAATTAAAAGTAAACGCGTACGAGAAAAAAAATAATTAGTAAAATAGATGACGTCGTAAATGACCTGAAAATACGGAATGTTACAGTCTCCTCCGGTTAGAAGAGCCTTGTCCTCAAGGCTCAAGTTGCGGCACTTGAGGAAAGTACGGGTTCGGAGAAAAGATGCGGATATTTCATCCGGAATTGGTCTTCATGTTCCCAGGTATACTCAGCTCCTTGCCGAGAGTTCCAACGAACTTTGACTAATGGAATTCTTCTTCGCTTTAGCTTTTTCACATCTCGTTCCACGATCTCAATAGGTTCTTCAACAAAACGTAGATTTTCATCAATCTCGATCTCATCCAAAGGCACCTGAACATCTGGCTCAGCCAAGCATTTCTTGAGGTTCGACACATGAAACGTGTCGTGGACACAGCTTAGCTCCTGGGGTAACTTCAGCCGATAAGCCACCGGTCCAACACGCTCCACGATTTCAAATGGTCCCACATATCGTGGTGCTAGCTTTCCTTTCTTACCAAATCGTACCACTCCTTTCCATGGAGATACCTTAAGTAACACTCGGTCTCCAACTTTGAATTCAAGAGGCTTACGCCTCTTATCAGCATAGCTTTTCTGGCGACTTCTTGCCGTTTTCAATCTTTCCTTATATTGAACAATCTTTTCAGTCATTTCTTGCACAATTTCTGGTCCAATAAGTTGACTTTCTCCAACTTCAGTCCATATCACAGGGGATCTACATTTCCGCCCGTACAGAGCCTCGAATGGTGTGCACTTAATGCTTGTGTGGTAACAGTTATTTTAGGAAAACTCAATCAATGGAAGATGAGTATCCCAACTGCCACCAAAATCCATAACACAAGCTCGAAGCATATCCTCCAGCGTCTGAATAGTACGCTCACTCTGACCGTCGGTCTGAGGGTGGTAAGCCATACTCACATCTAGTCTCGTACCCAACGCTTTCTTAAAAGCTTGTTATAAGTGTGACGTGAATCGACCATCGCGGTCTGAAATGATTGACACCGGCACACCATGTCTCGCTACAATCTCATTGGTATAAAAATGTCCCCCGGTGGGTCTACTATGGCAAGCTGGTGAGATGTTCGACAGCTTCTTGGCCTGAAATACACATCGCCAGATTCACTTGATGCTGCACAGGTTTTTTGAATAGAAAAAAGGGTTTTCCCCCCAAATATAGTGTTTGACAAACTTTGAAAAAAAAATTTGGTTTCTCTTGCTGAGTTGACATTCATTTGACAATGAAATTCCCTGCGTGTTAATTTGCATCATCGGCAAAACCACGGGGTACTTGGGTCCACCGACGAGAAGTCACCATATTAAGTGTCTCGATAGGAAAATTTTCGTTTATTTCCTTTGGATCGAAACATTTTTCATACGGGTTTTCTAATCGGGAAAATGATCGACCGCGTAGTTACTCCACGCACCCTCGTTCAATTACATTAAAAGTCGACTCTTGAAGAAGGAGAACCCAACGTAGCAATTCTTGCCTTGGCATCTTTATTTAGCATATAGGTACTATAAGGGCGGAATGTTCGTATACGCTATGCTTTTTTCATGATGAGGTATGACCGAATTTTTTCGAAAGCGTACACCACGCTAACATTACCTAATTCCGTTGTAGGTGTAGTTCGATTCCAGCCTCGGTCATGTTTTGCTTGCATAATGTATAGGCTAAAAGTGTTTCGTCAATTCCGTTGCCCCCAGAACCGCACCTAGTGGCATAGGTCCGCTTGCAAATCGCACATAAGCCAAAGGGCCTGGTCCCAGTCAGGTTGCAATTAGAATTGGAGCTTCGGTTAATTTCTTCTTTAAGGTCTGAAATGCTTGAATGCAATCCTCGAAGAAAATGAAAGGAGTGTTTTTCCTCAAGGAGATGAGTCATATGGGTCAAGAAATTTATTTGAAAGTCCTTGATGAATCTACGGTAAAAAAAAAAAAAAAACCTGCATGTCCCGAGAAAACTCCTAATACCCTTTACGGTAGTTGGGTGTGGATAATTTAGCAATGACTCTATTTTGGCTTTGTCGACTTCAATTCCTTTCTTTGAAATTTGTAATGTCCATGTCGATGCCTTCTTTCACCATATAAATTGGTATTTTTTCCCAAATTAGAGCCAAATTAGTGTGCTTCACAAACTCCGTTAAGGATCTTTTCTAAATTGGAAAGGCACGTTAAAAAGAATTTCCGAAAACAAAAAAGTCATCCTATAAAACTTCCATCGTCTTCATGCATATCATGGAAAATAGCCATCATACACCATCTGGAACGGTGCCTGGTGCATTGCCTAAGCCAAAAGGCTGCGTCGGGTTAGCAAACATTCCGTAGTGGGCAGTTAATGAGGTCTTTCCCTTAACTTCTTGGGGATCGATTGGTATTTGAATGTAACCCGAGAAACCATCGAGGAAACAATAGTATTCATTTCTTGCGAGTCTCTCAAGCATTTGATCCATAAACGGCAAATGGAAGTGGTCTTTCCGGGTGGCTTCGTTTAACTTACGATAATCAATACAAACTCTCCATCCCGTTACAAGTCTAGTTGGTACTAACTCATTTTCATCATTGGTCACTACGGTCATCCCTCCTTTCTTTGGCACACAGTGCACTGGGCTCACCCAAGGACTATCCGAGATTGGGTAGATCAATCCAGCGTCAAGATGTTTTTCAACCTCTTTCTTAATGACATCGTGGATCTTTGGATTAACCCTTCTATGATGTTGGACCGCTGGTTCATAGTCCTCTTCCATTAGAATTTTATGAGAACAAAATTCCAGGTTAATACCCTTTATGTCAGAAAGTTTCCAAGCAATGGCTAGCTTTCGAGACTTTAGAACCTTTATGAGAGCGATATTTTCATCGACACTCAAATCTTTGGAAATTATGACTGGAAACTTGTTGTTGTATTCCAAAAATGCATATTCGAGATGAGGCGGCAAGTCCTTAAGTTCGACCTCGGGAGGTTCATCAATTGAAGATTTAGCAGTTTTAGCTTCACACAGTTTAAGTTCCTTTCTGATTTCCGGCAAATAATTTTGTTGGTTCGGAGGTGGTGAAGGATCACTATTAAGGAGTGCTTCGAGAATAAGAATGTCCCCCTCTGGGTCATAATAGGATTCATCAACTTCCGGTGAAGTTGGATCGTCGGCTAGAGCAAGAAAAGCATCAGCTTCTTCTAGAAGTAGAAAATCACTATCCCCGAAAGGAGTGAGAGTCGGAGAAGAATTTGAAACTATCGGGTCATATCCGGGAGTGGGATTGCCACTGACGATCACGTCTGAAAATCCTAGAACTTCCTGAGAATACTCCTCACAAGCTAATTAAACAACGTCGATTCGGTTCGCCGTCATATCATTATAATTAACCGAGTATCTCGAAGTTTGATCAAGATTGTACGTAATGGCCTCATTGTCTACTCGAAGGGTTAATTCACCTTCGTACACGTCTATCAAAGCACGACTGGTCTTAAGAAAACACCTCCCGAGAATTAGAGGTACTCAAGGGTCTGGTTCAAAATCTACGACCACGAAGTCGGCTAGAAACTGGAATACACCAACTTTAACGTTGACATCTTAAGCAATACCAATCGGTCGAGAAATCAAACGGTCCGCTAGTTCTAGTGTCATGCACGTCGGAGTCAGGTTTGGAAGGTTAAGCTTTTTCCACACGAAAAATGGCATGAGATTTATGCTTGCGCCAAGATCGGCCAAGGCTAAGCACACATCCATTCCGGGAAATTTACATGGAATAAGGAATCTGCCGGGGTCACTAAGTTTTTCAGGTAACTTGTTAAGTATGACCGCCGAACAATGTTCGTTCAAAGGGGTTCTAGCCATCTCACTAAGCTTTTCTTTATTTCCGATTAAGGATTTAAGAGTTGAAGCAAATTTTGGCATAAGAGTTAAAGTATCCACGAAACTAATTTTGAAACTCATATCTTTAAAGATTTCGTAGAATTTCTCTTTTTGTTCGTTAGCATTTTCACGGTGCTTCTCATCATTTCGCCTTGAAGGATAAGGAATCGACGGTTTCAGGTTAGGCATCGGCGCACTAACAGGAGCATCAACTGGCTCAGAAACTGGATTTTGGTTTTCAACTGGGACAACCGAAGGTTGGACATCTTCGGTAATTCTGTTATTAGTAGGAAAAACCGTGTCCTTTGTCACCTCGGTTATACATTCTACTACTTTAGGAGAATAAGTAGTAGGAATCGTAGGTCCTTGATAAACAACACCGCTTCTGGTAGTAATACCCTTCAAGTCTTCCTTCGGGTTAGTAACGATGTTACTTGGAAGAGAACCTAAATTCGAAGTTGAAGCGGTATTAGAATTTACGAACTTAAAAAGCATTTCTGTTAAATTTGTCATCTGGTTTTGTAAACCTTGGCCTTGATTTTGCATATTCCTTAATATTGCATCATTAGCCTTGACATAATTCTCAAAATTGGTCTTTGAAACACCTTGCATTTGTGGAGTGGAAGCTTGATAAGGTTGAGCTTGGTAAACCGGTGGTTGACTAGTCGGAGGCTGGTAAACTTGTCCTTGGTATAAGTTATTTCCATGGTTTTGATTGTAATTGGTTCCTCGATTTTGGTTAAAATTATTCCCTTGATTCTGATTGAAACGGTTTTGATTTTTTTGAATCGGAGGAAAACCAGGAAGTCGGATTTGATTTGCAACCATTGGAGGTCTGGAATTGGTATTTCCTTGATTAAAATTAGCTGCAGCAGCTTGTGGAACGTACTCTTGAATGTTGTCTGGATAAGCATTGCCATCGGTGGCTGGACAATTTCTATAAGAATGAGTACCTCTACAAGTTACACAACTCTGCTCAACCACTTTTACTGGCACGGGAGCTTGGGCTTTTTGCTTGTCGATAAGCATAGTTTTCATCATATTCTTAAGTTCAGAAACTTCAGTCGATAAGCATAGTTTTCATCGATTTAGATGAGCTCGAACTCACTTTGGCAACGACTTCCTTGTTTCGTGAATTACGAACCTTGGTACAAACCTTGGATTCTACTTAGATAATTTACAAGCATTCACGATGTCATCTTTATCCAAAGTGTTCCACACGCGCAGAATTCAACGAATCTTGATCATTAACAGGTCAAAGCATTGTAAAAGTATCTAGTTGATGTGATTCTAGAAAAATCTGTTTGATGTAGGCATGGCTCGATGATGGTCATTAATCGATACCAAAGCCTCGTTAACAAACGATTCGTTAAATCTTGTTGGAAAATCTGTGATTTCGTTATTGAAGATTTGTTGTTTTTGAAGGAGGAAGAGGGTATGTTAATAAAAAATTTTGAACAGATATATCCCATGTCAAAATTGATCGAGGAGGTTCTTTTTCTAGCCAAATCCGAGCTGAACCTTCAAGAGAAAATGGAAAAAGCATAAGCTTAATTGACGTGCTCGGGATATCCGGGAATCTCATCATTGAGGTAATCTTATTGAAATAATGGACGTGAGCATGTGGATCCTCTTTATCATGTCCGAAAAACTGCTTGTTTTGAACAAGATTGATCAAACCATGCTTTAACTCAAAATTAGCATTGATTTCGGGAATTACGATTGCATCCTCGTACCCCTCGGTGGGTGCTTGGAGCAATTGTGCCATAGTCCGGTTATCGGCCATCGAAACTAGGGGTGGATTAACAAAAGGTTCTTCTAAATTAAATGGTTCTACAACAGCCGGTTGGGCTTGTTGTTGATGGTTACGGTTGCGGGTTTGAGAACGAGTGCGCATGCACAAAGATAGAAAAAGAAAATTTAAACTAATTTTTTTTTCAACAATCTATTTTAACGGATAACGAGATAGACAACTTAAACCAAATAATTAAATTTACTTCACGGTAGCTCTTAAAAATTTTACTTTTTAAGGTGAGCCGTATTTCGTAAATGACACAAATGGTAAGTTTTTAAATCTTTTATTCGAGTTGGGAACTTATTATGGATAATACCTCAATTGAAGGTATTATTTGTTGGTGTTCTTTTACCAACTTTGTTTATTTTATTTTTTATTGACAATTTTTTATATTTTTGATTTTTTTTATATATGATAATTATATTAAAAGAAAAGAAAAATATTTTTACTTTTTATAATTTTTTATTTTTATTTTTTTTAACAAAAACAAAACTTTCAAAAAATGAAAGGGTCTTCAAATTACGATCAACAAACTTCAAACGAGAGAATCTTAATCACAAATCCCCGGCAACGGCGCCAAAAATTGATTCGGTAGAATCTATATATACGTAATAATAAAATATATAAAATGACGGAAAATTACCAATTTACCCTTGAGGACAAAGGCAAAAAGGAAAATCTTCACAAATATATATAATATAATACGTATATAAACCGGGAAGTATGATTCCCGGGTCGTTATCCCCCAACGATTTGTGAAATTGAAACCACGTTTGATGTTCGGACAATGATTTGAATTGGAGACAAAGATTGATTTGATTATCTACTTTTAAAAAATTAAAATAAACAAATGATAACAATTAAGCACGAAGACAAATAACGGGAAACCAAATTTTAACTAAAACGCAAAACGGGACCCCTAAACGGAGGTCAAAAACCCTAAATTTCTAAAATTAAACCTAACTTAAATTTTTTCTTTTTAAATGGACTCTATTTGACTAAAAAGTAAGTTTAAAGAAAACTAGAACAAAAACGGATTTGAAATGAGCTTTAAAATACGAAAAACGAGAACGGGAACAAATCCCGTTCTTTAAAAATCGAATTTTTGCAAATTAGACCCTACGAAAGCAAAACCAATTTTCCTACAAACTTTATGATAAAAGAAAATTTTCTAAAAAAGATTTATATTTTTTTTGATTATTTTTCTATTTTTTATGAATTTTTAAAGTTTTTAATGAGAATAAATGTTTAAAAATACTAAACTAATTATAAAAATTCTAGAAAAATTACAGAAAATAGCTTAAACTAATTAGATCCTAGGAAAAATAAGCTTAATGTCACAGCTTATCGAATAAGCCGCGAAATAAGCTGAAACAGCTTATTAAGCTTATAAGGCTAAAACGTGTATAAGAATTAAATTGTGTAGGAGTATAACGAAAAAGACCCCAGGGCGCAGTGGTAGTGAGTGTGTGTTGTGGTGTTATAAAGGGTTGAGAGTGTTGAGGTCGGGGGTTCGAGTCTTGCTCACCCCCGACTTCCACTTTCCCCTTTTTTTTATTTTCAAAAACTTATAAAAGCAAAGTTGAAAATAAACTCAAAATAAGTAACTTTTGTGAAGACACTTTTTATGAAAACTAAAAATAAGCACAGAAATAAGCTAAAAAGGTGACAATTTACTCTAAAAAGGCTTTTTAAGCTAATTAAGCTAAAAACATGTATAAGCTAAAAACAGACAAAGATAAGCTATAAACTACTTATAACTAGTCCTAATAAGCAAAACTTAACAAGAAATAAGCCAAAAGAACAAGTTAAAAACTAGAAATTGATTAACTAATCTACCACAGATATAAATTCATATAGCTACATCACCTATTCAATCGTTTTAGTGAAATCAATTATAAAGTAAAAACGTTATATAAGTATACTTTAGTAAAACCGGCGTAACTTTCGTCGTTAAAGAAGTCCGTTATCTTTCGTTTCTTACGTCCACATTGTTAGGGAGCCTCCGTATTAAGACTAGTTATCAAAATATAGACATTTTCAAAATTGAGTTTTTTTCCCATGAATAGTCATTATACTGCTTCAAACATTATAACTTTATTTTTAATAGAGTTTATAATCGATAAATCGTCGTAAATGTCCGTAACTTTAATCTTTTTAAACCCGTTTTTATTTTAGGCGATTCTATTCGAGTACATCTCGTGATTACAAAAGTTAATCATAATAATGAATGTTTTAAAAATATAAGTATCTGTTGGTGAATAGTAATTTTTTAAAAAAAATAGTTTTATAAAAGTATATATTTAACGTAAACTATAAACTCGGTCGTATCTTTTTCGTTATAAATCGGTTTTTCGAGTTTCTTATCATTTTGGAATCGTCATGAGGTGTACTATCTTTCTAAGGTGTTAAACCTACTGTCTAAAATACGAAATCCAACAGCCCCTTTTGAAATCTTTAGGTGTACTCATTTTTATAACTTGTTTTCTATACTTTTCAACTTAATAAATGCCACAAGTTATCCAATACTTATATATAATTTTTGTCCTTACTTTTATAAAGTCAGAGCCATATTTTATATCCATATTACATTAGTACAAGTTCATAAAATCATTTATGTTTTCACAAGAAAAATCCATTTTTACAAGTTAAACATTTCCTAAGTGGTGATTTAGTTATATAGAACATGTAAACACATAAAAATGATAAAAGTAAAGACATAAAGGTTTATAGATAACCTTATAGTGATGAATGATGATGAGAAATATAATCTAAACCCTTGTTTAGATTTTTAAACCAAGCTTGCAAGAATGAAACCCTAATTTTTCTAAAGAACCCAAACTTCCTTTATCTTGCTTCAACACTTGTAAAGGCTTAACCTAACCTTCAAACCATCTTAGTAGGTCTTAGATATGTTGTGTGTATGCTTGTATAAGTAGTAGAAAAATTTATATGGGTTGTGTATATTAAGGGTTTTGAGCCGTGAGCTAGAGAGGAGGAGGGAGAAGAGATTTTATAAACTTTCACCTTAGAAATGAAGAGTGTGTGTTCTTTATCTCTAGTTGCTAGCTTATATACTCCAAAGACTTGGTTGAGATCAAGACTAGATACATAATAGACATGATGAGGGAAATAAGGAAGAAAAATAAGCAAACACTATTCACAACATCATGTTTTAATTAGCTATATGTTGTACAAGACTTTTAGAAGATTTTTGCAAGATTTTTAAGATATTATCTCATATGTTTGCATCCATATCCGGCCCTATATTGATATAGGTGATGATATTTTGAAAGTTTTGGGTATTGGGTATAAAAGTGGGTATTTGTTGAAGCGTAGAAATGTTTTGGTGTTTCCGGGTATACCTAAATGTATTTAATTGCGAAACGTAAACGTTTTACGTAACCAATAAAAATAAAATATAAAAAGTTGATTATTACTTTCGTAAAAATAATATATTGCTTGCTTGACGAAAACTTTAATTCGTTTGGTGTCCGTTTACCCTAAACGATAATTTTTAACTTACGCGATTTAACTTAACTATTAAAATTAAAAGTAAACGCGTACGAGAAAAAAAATAGTGGAATAATGACGAAATAAATGACGTCATAAAATGACCTAAAAATACGAAATTTTACATAAACGCGGGTATTTTGTAACACGGATAGATTGAAAAAGGGAAAACTTTGAGATTTGTAAAATATGAGAAATGTCGTATAAACGAATAAGTCATGCCGGGATTTCTATAAAAATTTCTATACTTAGTAATTTTTACTATACTTTCTATTATTTTAGAAACCCGATAAAAGGGCGAAGTTATATAGTCTTTACGCTTATTAATTCATAATTATAAGATAACGGTAACCCGATGGTTAAACAAAAACTATACTTTTACAAACGAGACAACTATTTTAACTAAAACCCGGCAAGGAAACAATATACTAAATTATAAAATATTATTTTATAATTCCCAACTAGAAGATAAAATCATAACTTTTGTAAAGACTTTAAAAACATCGTTTATATGATTGATAACTTTAAAACATGCTTTTACCGTTATACGAGAGCTGTTATTAATTAAAGTGGTGATTTCCGAACATGTGTCGAATTATTTAGTTTCTTTTATTTTTATCATCTTTCTTATATAATACTTGGAAAGTATTATATAATTAAACCATTTTATTTTAATTGTCACCTTTTAGATATAACACACGTCGTGCATTATATACGCTTCGAGTTATTCTTTTGGTTGTGTATCTTGTTATATAATTCACGGTATGAATTATATACTTGGTCATTTTTCATTATGTAATATATACGGAATATATTACACCCTTTGCGTTTACTTCTTGATTTATTTTATTTAACCAACCACCAAGCTATTACAACTTTAAATCTAAATCTTTTACCAACGTGACGCGTTGATGTAACTCATTTATCGGAAAACCCAAATACATTATCCTAGGCTAGTGCGACTTAGCCGTTAAGATAAACCGTAACTTCTTGGTCGAGCCGTTCTGGTTTTCCGTTCGTGTTATGCGTAGTATGTGCATTTCTGCCAATCGTTCTTCTACATTGAGGTGAGTTTATAGCCCCATGTTTTACATATATTTTTAGGGTAAGAACATGCTTGGTTGCAAATGCATTTACATGGTTGATTACAAATTAGTTTATATACTTATTTACATAGCTCGATATGGGATACATTATTTGACTTTATTTTTGGCCTCAAATACATACTTTACTTTTGAAATGATTACGAATTAGCTTAAGCGGATTGAACTGATAACTACAAGTAAATGCCCGGGTGTTCTTGAAAGGGACACCTGTGAGGGGTACACAGTTATTATTGCCCGGGTGTTCTTAGAAGGGACACCTGTGAAGGGTACACAGTCATTATTGCCCGGGTGTTCTTGGAGGGGACACCTATGAGGGGTACACATTCATTATTACCCGGGTGTTCTTGGAGGGGACACCTGCGAGGGATACATATTCATTACTGTCTGAGTGTTCTTGGAGGGGACACCTGTGATGGGTACATATGGTTTTCATTACTGCCCGGGTGTTCTTGGAGGGGACACCTACGATGGGTACATAGAGCATCGATTTCATGAACTTAGAGTAATTGTAATCATTGTTTTATACACATATGAATATTTATGCTGCTTTGAATAAAGTAGCAATACATACTTTGGACAATTGCGGTCAAATTTTCATACGTACATTTTGTGACTATTTGGGGATTGAAATGGTCATGCATATTTTACAACTCTTTGATTTCTAAAAATCATACATACATTTTGGAAGAACATTCAAGGATTGAAATGGTCATACACGCTTTACAGAACTTTGGTTCAACATTTATACTTACAAAAACCTATGAACTCACCAACTTTATGTTGACCCTTTTAAGCATGTTTTTCTCAGGTGAATTAGATGCTTGGCTTACTTGATGTGCACTGGAGTCTAAACTTGACAAGATTTCATTCATGGGTTTCTACTTACATACAAATGATCAAATCTCGTTGTATCATTTTCAAGCTTTTCATTGTGATACAATTATGGGACAAGTCTTATATCAATTTCAAGAAAATCAACGAGATTACTTTTCAAACGACACATTTAGAGGTCGTTCTCTTATATCTTGTGTTGTTGTATTATAAAGTAACGCCCTCGGACATATTTCCGCTGCAACACATTTTTGGAGGTGTTACATGAGGTTTTATTTAAAGTTCCTAGAAAGAACAATATGTATAGTATTGATATGAAGAGTATTGTTCCTAAAGAGTGTTTAACCTGTCTTGTTGCAAAGGCCACACTTGATGAATCAATGCTATGGCATAGGAGGCTAGGTCATGTAAATTTTAAAACTATTAATAAAAACCTTGTTTAAGGAAAATCGTGAGAAGGTTTACCTTCAAAAAGTTTTGAAAATGACCAAACTTGTGTTGCTGTCATAAAAGGAACAGCAGACACAAAGCCTCTGGAAGTCCAAGATTCAATAACTCTATTACTCAACCTTATTCATGTCGCATATGTATTTATTTAGTCGCAACTTTTTGTTAGCAGCTTAATCTGATTAAGAAATATTGTCATAGTTGTCACTGATGATATAGTAGATTTACTTGGGTTTCTTTTTTAGCATCTAAGGAAAAAAAAATGAGACATGGCAGTCTTAAGAGCTTTATTATAACTGAGATATAAAATCTAGTTATGATAAAAAGTAAAGGTTTATTAGATGTTGATAATGAACAGAGTTCAAAAATAGAGGTATGAGTGAATTTATGAACATAAAGGCATAATAGAGGAATTTAGTGTAGCTAAACTCCTCAGCAAAATGGGTGTTTACTTGAGTAGGAGAAATTGAACACTAATTGAAGGCTTGATAGAACCATGTTTATCTTAAAAAAAAGACTCTAAGTTACCTACTATATATGGCTGAAGAAGTTATACTTACTGCTTGCTATTGCAATAGGGTATTGATATTAAGCCTCATAACTAAGACCCCCCTTATGAACTAGTTTTAGCAGGTAGAATATCCTTGCCTCTAAGCTTCATGAATCATTTAGGGTTGTCATTTTACCATTCTTATACTTAGATTATTAGCAAGTTTGATGGAAAGTTTCCCAGATGAAATTCTTTGTGTAAACTCATTGAATAGTAAGCCTTTTAGGGTATACAACATTAGCAACCTGAGGAAAGTAGGCAAGAGAATCTTGCATATATAGGTTCTTGGAGATAAGAACCTATTATTGCAGTGATGGATCCAATGTGCTGTTTGATATTGATCGTTCATTTCCAATCAATTGAATTAATTATCCAGTTGATTTGTAAGGTACATAACTCTAATGATCTTGTAGGGTACAGAAGAACGTATTTGGTGCATGTCAATCTAGAAAGTAGACAGGATCTATCCAAAGACAACATATTGATACACAATGGAAAGATGTATTAACTATTTGATTCTTCTTTAAAAGAGATGCTAGTAATTATGAACCACAACCTTTTATGATGCTGGAAAGAAGATTGATAAGTTGTAGTATGTAAAGAAAGTGGAATTGCTGATCAAGAAAAATATGAAAACAGTACTCAAGGTGTTAATACTGCTGGTCCAAGTATTAATACTGAACCAGACATGTTTTCTTTGGGAGATAATACTACAGCCACACATGCTGATTATTCTTTGGTGATGAAACAAAATGGATATGAGCAAACATTACTACCACATTACCAGTCCTTCAACTCCAAATACAAAATCCATAAAGATCATTCCTTGATCATGTGATTGGTGGATGTACATCTGGTGTACTGGTATGTTTTAATTCATTGCGTGAGGACACGGCAATACCTTAGTATGGGGGATTTTGGTATGTGCTTAATTACACATACCTTTTACCTTTAAAAACGAGCTAAAATAACCAAAAACGGACTTAAAATGCCAAATATATGCTTGTTTTGCTAATTGTATTGTGCAGGAACGGATAACTAAGAAAAGGACGAAAAACAAAGCCAAAACGACAAAACCGGACTCGGAATGGAAAAGACTGTGAAAGACAAAGCCAAATCGAAGCCGAAAAGTCAATCAAGTCAAAAAGTCAACAGAAAAGTCAACTGGTCAAAGTCAAAGTCAACCCCGACAAATCCAAAAGTCAACAATTGAAGAAATATAAGTTTGAGGGCTTAAATTGCCAATCCCTAAAACTTATATTTAATGAAGAAAAGAGAAAAGTAAAGACAAGGGCTGATTTTGCAAACTACTCAAAGTAACAAGTGGGGGGCAAAACTGCCAAGTCCCCATACTTGTAATACACCAAGGACCGACGGTGCAAAAGGTATTATAACCTTTGGGGACTGAAATTGCCAAGTCCCCAAAAGGTTATAAACACAAGGACTATGTATGCAATAAAACATAACACCATGAGGGGCCATTTGTGTCAATTCCCTAAACCTACACCCTGTCACCCCCAATCTTTTATAACAACTTTCTTTTCCCGCCCTTTTTGAACAAAACCCACTCACGGGTTAACACCCCCTTCTTTTACCCTGCAACCCAAACCACCCCATGGTCAAACCTCTCCCCCCTCCTCCACTTATACCCTAATCCCATTTGGCAATCCCACAACTCCCAAAGGCTTATTCGACGGACAAGATTTGTTTTTGGTTTTGCTCTCACCAAACTAACACAACAAACACACAACAAAGAAGCTTCCCAGCTTATAAAAGAAGAAGAAGACAGAGGTTCAAGAGTAGTTAGTTAGTTTTTATTTTCAGTTTGTATTTTTCTTATTTTTCAAGCATTTTCTTTAAGTTTTTTTTAAATTCAGCTTTCATCACTTGTACTTTTGTTAATTCAGCTTGTTCGTAATCATTTTATGCAATAAAATTCAGTTTTAAAGTTTCAAGTGTTTTTCATTTCAAAATTTAAGCTGTTTTACTTTAATAAGCTCTTATAAGCTCATTTGAGCTTATACTTGTTCATAAGCTCAAATTCAGTCAAAATTTTGTTAAAAGTCATTCACTTACTAGCTTTGTTCAATTTAAATCAAATCATGATAGTCTGAGTTCATTGGATTCATTTTGAAGGTTCAAAAGAGTAATAAGCTAATTTTAGCTTATTGAGCTTTTAAGCTCATTGGTTTAGAGGCTAAGGAGCCATTAGGTTCATGTTTTAAGCCACTCACTCAACAAGAGTGGCTAGGTCTGAGACTACTTAAAATCTCAGGTTTCCTTTTCTAAACTTCAATTTAGCATTTATAAGCTTAATTCATATTGCCTTATTCTTTTGAATCTTTATGCTTAATACTGTTTCATTTTGCTCAGTTAGCTTATAGATGTGATAGTTTTAAGTTGTCTTAGTTTAAAGTCATTTAGATTGCATTTTTCAGTTCTGTCATAATAAGAAGTAGAAAGAACCATAGGAGAGTAACTAGCTTATTACTACTAATAAGCTGTTGTTTTTAGTGGTAATTTAGCTTAATTGGACTAGTATTAGTAAGAGTAGATAAAAGGTTTCAACTGATTTAGTGTTAAAATAGATTTGAATGTTACTTTAGTTTTGACAGTTTAAATAAAGGAGTGTTTGGTACAAGCTTTGTTTGATTCTTAAAGTCAACTTAATTCTGTCAAATTCTTTCATTTAGCTGAGTTTAGTCATTTTACCAAGTTTAGAACAGTTTTTAGAAGTTAGTTAGTAGAATTCCAGTATTTAGAGCTAAAAAAAGTTAAGCTTAGCACCAGGACAGTTTTAGTTTAAATAGCATTTGAAGATTCAGTAATTTTTAGCATAAGAGTGTTAAAGTTTGGTTTGTATAAGATTTAGGCACAAGTAGTGAATGAGTTTATGAGTTCTCATCTAAAGATTAGCCTGCAAGTGTTTTTTTTTTTTTAGGTCAATTGCATCAGCAACAACAGTCAAAAAACTTTTGCTATCAAGTTTTCTAAATCTTTCTAAGCTTTTAAAATTTAGAATTATAGAGTATAATAAAGATGTTTACTTAGTTTCACCATTAGTTGCACACAAATCCATCATTTAGTTTCAAATTTTTAGCATTTAATCTAGCTTAATTGTACTTTTAAAAAAGTAGCAATAGCAGCAATTGGAATTCTAGCATATTTCCTTAGACTTTTCAATTTCTAGTTATGATTTCAAAAATCCTTTTATTCAAGGATATTCATAGGCCATAGGATACTTAATTCTAAAAATATTCAGCATCTAAGATTTAAAATACACTAGATAGCTTATTAAGTTTAAGCTACATTTAGTTAATAAGTCTGAGTTTTAGAATTTTAAGTCCAAATTTCTTGATATTTTTGTTAACACTTAGCTAATTTTTTCATATACATCCTTATAACACCAAAGCTTCCATAAGCTTCTATTTTGTTTTTCAATTCATCTAGAAATAAGCTGAAATAAGCCATATCTAGAAAAGCTTTTAACTCCTAAGTTTCTGGTAAAACAGATTTCAAAATGCTTTATTATTCAGCTTATCTGTGACAAAAGTCCAAAAGTGCTTTTATTAATGTTGTATAGAAATAAGCTCCTTTATAAGTATTGTAGATTTTTAAGTCTTAGCTGAAATTCACTTTTTCAATAAGCCAAAAAAGCTAGATCGCAGGTTTTAGTTTTGTATTTTCATATATTAACAAGGGTACAACAACGTTTTCATAGAGTGTAAATTTCCAAAAGTTTACCTGCCTACCCTTTACTTTGTTTAATTGCACTTTCTACCCTGTCTTTTTAGGATAAATAAAATAGTTTTATTATTTTAGAAATTAGTTTAAATAAAATTAGGGTTTAGTTTTAATTGACAAAATTAAGGAAAAAAACAATAAAGGTATAAAAATATAGGGCTTTTTTGTTTCCTTAAATTCTTTCTGAACCTTTCTAGTTTATAAAAAACCATTTTTTCCCTTATTTTCCAGTTTAATTTGTATTTTCAAGAATTAAAATAGTTTTAAAGTAATTTCTTTTCTTAAATAAATCATAAAAAATAGAAAAATAATTGAAAATTTTTTTAATTCTTTTGTGAAAAATTTCTTTTTTAAATCTAGTATTTTTGAAAATAAAAGTAAAATTTTAGTGATAATTTTAGAAAAAGTTTATTTTTGTGTAAGTCATTTTTTTCTTTAAAAATTCTAAAAATTTCAAAAATAGTTTTAAAAAATTCTAATCTTTTTTCTTAAATTTTCTTTTTAAATTTGGTGAATTATAGGCATTAAATTTGTTATTAAAGTTGCTTTAGATTTTTAAATTCTCTATTTAGCGTCACGTTTATTAAACCACAAATTGTTAATTTTTTCGTGCTAGTTCATTGATTTTATTCATTTAATCATTTCTAATAGTTTAAATTGTGCTATTATAATTTTGTAGTGTAATTCAAAAATCAAACACCACTCTTCCGACTGTATCGATTTTCCAGCACAGCCTCGTTGTGGGGATAAACGACCCTGGGAACATTCTAAACACTCTTCTCGTATCATTTGATTGTGTTTCAGATTGCAGCTTACTATATATATTTTATATTTTATTATATATTATATATATTTTAAGGTGTAGTTTGGACGGATCATGTACTGACAAAGAGAATGACAAAGACTACAAATAAACAAGGGTTTATTAGTGCTATTTATAAAGGGAAAACTCATGAAGATATTCATACTTGTCTATTTGCTTGTTTCCTATCCCAGGAAGAGCCCAAAAATTAATCCAAGCATTAAAAGATCCAAGCTGGATAGAAGCTATGTAAGAGGAGCTTCTTGCATTCAAGCTACAACAGTTTTGTAACCCTTGGTAGATTTACCACTTGCAAAAGAGCCATTGGTACTCAAATGGGTTTACATGAGACAAGAAAGATGAAAGAGGTATTGATGATTTGAAAAATAAGCAAGGCTGGGTTGCACAGGGTTACACTCAAGAAGAGGGAATAGATTATGATAAGGTTTTTGCTCCAGTTGCTAGGATTGAAGCAATTAGGTTGTTCTTTGCCTATGCCTCATTCAAAGACTTTGTAGTATACCAGATGGATGTAAAGAGTGCATTTCTGTATGGCATGATTGAAGAGGAAGTTTATGTCTGTCAACCTCTAGGGTTTGAAGATCCAGAGTTCCCTGACAGAGTTTATAAGGTAGAAAAGGCATTATATGGTCTATATCAAGCTCCTAGAGCTTGGTATGAGACTTTATTTACCTATTTATTGGACAATGGATTTCAAAGAGGTCAGATAGATAAGACTTTATTCATTAAAAGAGTCAAATGTTATATTTTACTAGTTCAAGTATATGTTGATGATATCATTTTTGGATCTACTAAAAAGGAGTTATGCACTGAGTTTGAGAAATTGATGCACAAGAAGTTCCAGATGAGTTCTATAGGTGAGCTTACTTTCTTCTTAGGACTACAAGTGACACAAAAAGATGATGGGATTTTCATCAGTCAAGACAAGTATGTGGATGAAATTTTGAAGAAGTTTGGTTTTTCAACTATGAAGACAGCAAGTACACCTATGGAGACTTCAAAGCCTTTGATGAAGGATGAAAATGCTGAAGATGTTGATGTTCACTTATATAGATCAATGATTGGCTCATTGATGTATTTAACATCTTCAAGGCCTGATATAATGTTTGTTGTATGTGCTTGTGCAAGATTCCAAGTCACACCTAAAGTTTCACATCTTCATGCTGTGAAAAGAATCTTTAGATACTTGAAAGGTCAACCTAAATTAGGCCTTTGGTATCCTAAGGACTCACCATTTGATTTGGAAGCTTATACTGATAGTGACTATGTTGGTGCAAGTTTAGACATGAAATCTACAACAAGATGTTGTCAATTTCTTGGAAGCAGATTGATTTCATGGCAATGCAAGAAGCAAACTATTGCTATTTGCTGTGGACAAGTACTCTGGATTCAAAATCAAATGCTAGATTATGGATACAATTTCATGAATACCAAGATTTTCATTGACAATGAAAGCATAATCTGCATAGTTGAGAATCCAGTGTTTCACTCAAAGACTAAGCACATTGAGATTAGGCATCACTTTATCCGAGATTACAATGAGAAGAAGCTTATTTAGATGATAAAGATTCACACAGATCAGAATGTTACTGATTTGCTCATAAAAGCATTTGATGTTGGCAGATTTCAATATCTGATTGCAAGTATAGGAATGCTTAACCTCTAAAGTATTGATTGAGGGGAGGATAATTTTGTTAATATGCAGCGGATTAAGCACAAATGATGCTTAAAATGGAATGGAACATCAGCTAATGATGAAATTCAAGTTAGTGTTGTTGGCCTAACTTTCTACTGGTAAGTATAATTAGTGCTGCTAGTTATACTTAATACTGCTATGTTAATGCTGTTAGTTATACTTACTACTGTTTGTTATAATTAATATTGTGAGAAATGAGAGAAATAGTGAGCTGAAAAACAGAAAGAGAGATGTGTGAAAATAAAAACAGATAAAGTGAATTGGTGAGAAAAAGAAATGAGAGAAATTGGTGAGAATGAAAAATAGAAAGAGAGATGTGTGAAACAAAAATAGACAGGTGACTATGTGAGCTAAAAGAAATGAGAGAAATTAGTGAGAATGAAAAATAGAAAGAGAGATGTGTGAAACAAAAACAGATAGAGTGACTCTGTGAGCTAAAAGAAATGAGAGAAATTAGTAAGAATGAAAAACAGAATGAGAGATGTGTGACATAAAAACAGACAGAGTGATTTAGTGAGAAAAAGAATCAAGAGATATAGTGAGAATAAAAACAGAAAGAAAGCTTGTGCGAATCAAAATTGATGATGGAAATGCTTTTTGGAACGGAATTAGAGTTAATGCTGGTGACTCAAAGTTAATGCTGTTAGGCATAAACTTACTATTGCTGGTTAAGTTAATGCTGTCAGGCATGCACTTACTACTGCCAGTGTTAGTTAATGTTGTTAGGCATAAACATACTACTGATGGTTAAGTTAATGTTGCCAGGCATACACTTACTACTGCCAGTCTTAGTTAATACTGCCAGTTTAAGTTAATGCTGTTGAGGGTAATTTCATAAATACTTTGTTTAAGGGCTTCAATCACTCATTCGATCGATTTTACACTTTGATATACTCTCTAATCATAAACCCTAACTCAATTTTATCATTCATCATCAAAACCCAACACAATGTTGAACCAAAAGTTTGCTAAAACTCACAATTTGGTTGCGTTTTTGGAGAAACCCAAAGAAAGTGATGGGTTTGAGGGAATTATTAATTTTTTGAATGCAAGTTCTATTAAATATGCGCTAACGGTGAATCCCGCCATCTATACTTCATGCATTAAGCAGTTTTGGGCTACTGTTAAGGCAAAAACTATCAATGGGTAAGTGCAGATACAAGCCCTAGTAGATGGGAAGAAGGTGATCGTCACTAAGATGAGTGTGAGAAGAGCTCTTCAATTAAAAGATGCTGAAGGTACTGAATGTCT
>BQNB010029437.1:0-55731 GCA_026074375.1 Tanacetum coccineum | reverse complement strand
AACGGGTTAGCTTGAACTAGTTGTAACAAATTCGTTTTGATCTCAAAATGATCCGCATTAATTTCCGGTAATATGATAGCTTCTCCATACCCTTCTGTGGGTGCACGGAGTAGCTCTTCCATTGTACGTTCCGCTATTGGTGCAACTTCAATGATAGTACGAAGCTCGGGTTCGACTATGTTTGGAGCACGTCCTTTATTTCGACGTCTCAGAATGGTTACGTTCGAATTATTTGGAAAATTGGAATTTCTAGTGCGCATGCACTAATCAAACAAACGAGAAGAGAAAAATAATATATACAAAATTATTTTTGTTTCACCGAATAATCAATAAACTTAGGGTAACTCCCTTAAGTAAAATAAATTTTACAAAAGAGGTGCGCCTTTTTCGTAAGTGACACAAGACGGTAAATTTTTGAATCTTAAGTTCGGGAACTTATTGATGGATAATACTTCAGTTGAAAGTATTATATGTTGGTGTTCTTTTACCAACTTGGTAAAATTTTTCTTTCTTATATTCACAAATTCACAAGAAAAATCAAAAAATCCAGAAGAACAAATATTTTTGTATTTTTGTTATTTATTAATCTTCTACTTATACTAAAAAGAAAAAAAAAATATTTTTTTTACTTTATATATATATATATATATATATATTATATGTATTTTTGATTTTTTTCAAAAGCGTAACTTTCGAAAACGAAAGGTTCTTCAATCCACGATCGACAAATGCAAACGAAGGAATCTTAATCACAAATCCCCGGCAACGGCGCCAAAAACTTGATACGTCTCAAGTATATATACGTAATAATATCCAAAGTATAGAAAATTCCAAAACTACCCTTGAGGACAAAGGTAGTAGGAAAAATCTTACAAAAATACTACACGTTTAACCGGTAAGTGATTACCGGGTCGTTTTCCCAAAGACTTATGAAATTGAGACCTCGTTTGTTATTTGGACAATGACTTGAATTGGTTCAAACTTTTTGGATTAATTTTCTAAATCTACAATTAAAAACAATTTAAGCAAGCAAGAAAACTTAACGACTAAGCAATTAAATTCAAATAACGGTAATTAAAGAAAACGTGACAAATAAGCAATTGAACTAAATTAATCCCTAAATGATTATCTAAACTTTTGCTAATCCTAAATGAATATTTAAAAGTAAAAAGCTAAGGAAATTCTAAACCGAGAGTGATTTAAGCTTAAAAACGAAGAAAACAAGAACGGGCATCGAATCACGTTCTTTAAAAAGTGAACTTTCAAAATATTAACCCTACGGAAGTAAATTTCAACCTAAGCCTAAAGTATGATAAAAGAAAATTTTATAAAAAAGAAAACTATTTTTTTGATTATTTTTCTATTTTTTATGATTTTTTAAAGTTTTTAACTAAATTAATTCACGAAAAATATAAAACTTTAAGCTGAAAATCCTAAATTTTTTTTATAAATAGTTTATGATAAGTAGGATGTAGGAAAAATGAGAAATCCTAAATAGCTAAACTAAATAAGCCGGGAAAATTCAAATAAGCACTCGAAGTGCTTATTATATATAAAGCTAAAAAAAGGGTTAAAAGGTTTGATTGTGTAAACCTGGACGTAAAAGTCCCAAGGGCACATTGGTGAGGGGTGTGTGTGTTGAGGCTTATAAAAGGGTGAGACTAGGTTGAGGTCGGGGATTCGAGTCTTGCTCACCCCCGACTTCCTTGGTTTCCCCTTTTTTTGCAAAAACCTAAAAAGCAAAGTTGTAAAACAGCTTATAATAAGTTATTTTTGTGAAAACAACTTTTCTAAAAGTCACTAATATGCTAGTTAATAGCTTAAAATTAAGTCAGAAAACACTTAACCATTTTTTCCACTTTTTTTGAAAACTTAATAAGCTCAAAACTAAGATAAGCAAAAACTAAGACTTAATAAGCTATAAGCAACTAACTTCTAACCTAATAAGCTAGACTAGACTAGAAATAAGCAAATTGGATAAGCCATAAGCTGAAAAATCAAATAAGCACTTATACTAAACTACATACTAAATAGACATATAACAAACTCTGAGCTTATTTTAAGAGATGCTAATGGAACCTTATGATAATCTAACTTATACCTACTTAAAGCTTGGCCTATAAGCTACTTGAAACAATAAACAAAAAGCATTTTGAAATTCAAATAAGCACTGAAAAAGTTAAATGAAAAAGCTACTTATGCTGTTTTTAATGTTTTTGGTTTTTTAAGAAAAGACAAAATAAGCTAAATCCTAGAATTAATAAGCTACAAACAACTTAATATTAACCTAATAAGCTAATTAAGTCAGAAACTAAAAAAAACTTAATGCGATAAGCTAAAAATCTCAAATAAGCACTTTGATTCAACTGTTAACCAAACAATCCCTGGAGGAAACTTAAAGCTTAATTCCAAATAAGCAAATGGATCCTTATGCCTATAAGCCTATACCTACTTAAACATTGGCCAAAAAGCTATTAGAAACAAGTCTTAAAAACTATTTTGAAAATCAAATGGGTAAAGAAAAAGCTATTTGAAAACAGCTTATTACACTTAGTATGTTGAGTATACTTTTGGTGTTTCAAAAGACAAAATGCAATTTTCAAAGCTAAAAACAGATAATCAAATGGACTTTTGAAAATAAATTAAGCTGAAACAGGTCTATTATAACCTATAAGCTACTAGCAAACTTCAAATCAAGTCCTAAAGACTATTATAACCATCTGAAAATTGAGATTGAAATACTTGTCTATTATTTATACTGATGCAGTTTGCACACAAATTATTTAATTTTTAAAACCTACAAGTGCAGTCTATAGATCCTTGTTTCTACACTTTTAAACACTCAATCAAATGCAATTTAAGCAACTATTATAAGTAAAAACAAACTTAAGCTAATGATGCTAATAGGACTGAGCTTAAACTAACAGACTAAACTATAACTAATTCACATAAATAAAAACTAATTTAAACCTACAAATTTCCTTAAATCTAATCTTATAAACTTGAAAATGTAATTTTAAACCAATCCTAAGGACCAAATGGCTTTGGCAGTACTAACTTGAGTTGGTACTGCTATGTGCCAAACACTCCTTATAAAGGCCAAGATCCATTTTTAGCTTATGAAGATGAGAAATAATGAACAAAGACCAAATACCAGATATTAATTAGATTTTAACAAATCTAATAAGCAACTTTTAACAACTAAATAAGCAGAATTGATACGCAAATTACTATGCTAATATTTTTTTGTTTTTCGAACTGTTTTATACTAAGATCTAACAAACTAAGATCTAGGTTGATTATCAATCATATTAAGCATTAAACTACTAGAATAAGCACAAGTAAACATTGATAAGCATAGATAAGCTATTCTAAACAAATTAAGCAGGCAATAAACAGTAATAAGCTAGAAATGTAAATTAAAGCTAAAAATGTAAAAAGAGAACTTACAACTGCCTTTGCACAAAACAAGGCTTATAAATGCTCTTTTGAGCTATCAACAAGCTCCAGTTTATCCTCGGATAAGCTGGTGAGGTCCTGGAAGCCTTTCCATTACTGGTTTCCCTTCCTTAATAAGCTGTGGTAATTTGAGGGTGGATTTAAGTAACAATAAGCTTAGTTAAGCTTTTGAGAGCTTAACTTAAGTGAATACTAGCTTTAGTGGTAAATTAAGAGCTTATTAAGAACTGTTTGATTAATTAAGAGCTTATTAAACCAAATTGCTTATAAAACATAAATTGAACATTAAAATGAAAACACACTTTTATTAATAAAAGAGTAACTGGTTACAAGCTTGAAAAAGAGATTACAATTACTGAATTAAGACATTACAATAAGCTAAATTGCAAAAATTACAAGTTATTTAAAAAAACTATACTAAGCTATATTAACACTACTCCTAGATGATTCTTGTGAGTGAAGCAGACTCTCTATTTATAGAGCAAGAGAGAAGCTTCTAGTCTTCAACACACGCTCCTGCTTGCTCTGATCTTGATCATTCATTCCTCTCTAATCATTGGATCCCCTGTCTTAGCCGTTAGATCAAAGATGTGATCACACGGATTGCCAGCGTGGCATTCCTTGTGTCAGAGCCTTGTGCTTCTTTTGGCTTGTTTTTAGTGTAATTTTCCCTTCCTTGTGTGTTTCTTTTAAGACCCGCGTGTAATTCTTTGTCAGAGTCTTGACCAATAAGAGCTCTTGGTGACATTTTTGCTTGATGAGATGGCACTTAGTACTTGGAATCTCTTGTAGCCACGTTGAATTGAGAGGGTGTGGGTTAATTTGGGTTTAATTTGAGATAGGTGAAATGGGGAAGACGGTGAACAGTAAAAACTATTTTTCCCGCCCCCCAAATGTTATACATTTTGAGGTTTGACCCGGGAAATGGGTGTTTGACTTGGGCTCTTATAAAAAAGAAATGGGCCACAAGTTTATTATTTGGGCTCGGTGAATTTATAAGGGATTTGGTTATAAAGAGATAACGACCGTTAGTCTTTATAATAAAAAGACTAACGGTGTTAGGGTTTTAAGGACTTATTGTGAATTTGGTTTAACATTAAGGCTCATTTGGGTATTTTGAGGGTTTTGGCATTTTGTGGTTTGACCAAGGGTTGACCAAGGTTGACTTTGTTGACCTTTTGCTAGAAAACTTCTGGCTCTTGTGCACTCTATCCGTTCCCGTGTTCGTGTTTGCCCGGTTTTGACCGTTTTCTTGTGATTTTTGCAATATCCGTACCTACACATCACAAATGACAAAACAAACAATATACAAGCATAATTTGCACAATTTGTTCATTTTAAGGCCATTTTTGGTATAAAAAGGATATGTGATTTCTCAAATATCACATACTCTTCGTCTTTACTATCGGAGCTTGAGCTATCATCATCACTTACTTCCTTTTTCACCTTCAATCCAAGAGATATACTTTGTTCTTTTTGCCTTTGACCGTTTCAAAATCTTTCTTTATTACTTCTTCATAAACTTTCAAGTTTCCAATAAGTTCGTCAAGAGGTAAGGTTGTTAGATTCTTTGATTCTTCAATCGTCGTGACTTTCGCGCGCCATTTTGGATGTAATGCCCTAAGAAACTTCCTAACATAATTCTTGCTAGAAAAACCTTCATCAAGTGCTTTTAGACTAGTAATAATAGTGTTAAATTTAGCAAAGGCATTATCTATTGATTCCTCTTCTGGAATCGTGAATTGTTCATATTGTTGAACAAGAAGATCTATTTTGTTAGCTTTGACTTGATTATTACCTTGATGAGTGATTAATAAAGTATCCCAAATTTCTTTTGCGGTTTGACACATAAAAATTCTTTCGTATTCTTTACGTGGCAAAGCATTATAAATTACCATTTTAGCTTCATTATTTTTTGCAAGTTTCTTTTTAAGATCATCGTTTTGTTTATGAAAAGGTACAACTTCATCCTTTTTAGTTTCGGGATTATTTTGAATAGGAGGAAAATCACCATCGGTAATAACATGCCAAAGGTCTAGATCTTTTGATTTCACATAAGTTTCGAATCTATTTTTCCAATAAATAAATCCATCACTTTCAAATAGTGGTGGTCTTTGCATAGATTGCCCTTCTAAATATTTTTCCGATTCCATAGATCGATTCAAGTTTTAAAATACAATTTATTTTAAAAATCTTGTTTGTTTGACCGTGCTCTTGATGCAATTAAGTAAAACTAAAAGGGGGTTAGAATAATTAACCGCTTTATTAATTAATGTTTTAAAGTGTTTTGTAAAAATTCTAGATATCGACTTTATGTGAATTCAGACACTTGCCACAATATAAATAATATACTTATCTAAAACAATTGATAAGATAGTATGTAAAAACAATGCAAACAGTAGATAAGAGTAAGAACAATCAAACCACAACGCGAGGATTTATAGTGGTTTGGTAACGAAGCACCTCTTTGCCCTACTCCACTCCCCGAGCACCTAACTCGAGAGTTTTCTTCACTATGTCAAGAAGCTCCCTTATGGCGGAGAAAACCGTACACAACGTTGCTTACACCGATTTACGACACAAAGCTAAATGTCGAGTTCCAATCTTAGCTAGAACCAATCTATCACAACACGACTTCACTACTTGTTCACGACTTCTTCACAACTTCAACACTTTCTTCACAACTTTAAGACTTTACTTCACCACACTACTTATTTCACAACTATCTAACACTACTTGGTAAGATCACCACGATCTAACTATACTTACAAAGATCGCCAAGATCTAGCTACTACACATAAGTACAAGATATACAATAAATTTACAAATATGTGATATGAATGCAACAAGGTTGCAATACACACTAAGGTGTAATACTTCTTCACTTGATGATGAAAGTATTCTTCTCTTGCACTTGAGAAATTAAGCTTGGATCACTTGGAAACAAAGCTTTATGATTAAATGATCAAAGGATTTTAGAGAGGATATATGGGCTGTTTTGAGCAGAAAGAATGAGTGCAAAAGGTGAGAAAATAGTGGGAAAAAATCCAGTATTTATAGGACAAACTGGAGGAGCATCAGTCTATGGGCGGTCCCCTTAAAATTAAGGGGGCCGCTGATATGTGTGAAAACACATATCCGTTTTATATCAAAATAAGCCATAAAATAACAAAATTGTGCCTTAAATGCTTGTATATTGCTTGTTTTGTCTTTGTGATTGTGTAGGTACGGATATTGCAAAAATCTTTAGAAAATGGTCAAAACCGGACAAACACGGACACAGGAACGGAATTGAGTGTGCAAAAGCCGGGGAATGCTATCAAAGGTCTACAAAAGCTCATGGTCAAACCATGGTCAACACACAAAAGGACAAAACCAACAAAATACCCAAAAGAGCCTTATTGTTAAAAGTCCCAAAAACCCTAACACTGTTAGCCCTTTATTAATAAAGGACTAACGGTCGTTAACTCTTATAATCATTTAACCCTTAACCCTTTTTATCCATTAACTTAGCCCAAATCCTAAATCCTTATCCAGGCCCAATTCTTTTCTAGTTTAAATTAGCCCAAGTCAACTTGTATCAAAACCGGGTCAAACTAAGTTAATAAGAGAATTGGGGGGCGGGAAAATTGGTTTACTGTTCACTTTTCCCCTCCCATTCTTACCCTGCACAAATTAACCTTCACTTAAATGGAAATAACCTCTTCTAGAAGAAAACCATGCCACGTCTGATGGTATGTGTGTAATTACACATACCTTTTACCTAATAAATCGACCCTAAACGACCAAAAACGCACATAAAATGCCATAAATATGCTTGTTTTTGTGTTTGTACTGTGCAGGTACCGGATATTCACTAAAGGACAAAAACGAAGCCAAACCGGACAAAACCGAGAGCGGAATTGAAAAGAGCGCGAAAAACTAAGGCCAAAGGTGCAAAAGGATTAGAAACAGAGCTTAAACGGACATTTCCGAATTGACTCGACAATGTTTGTGTATTTAATGAAGTCAAGACGAAGTCAAAGTCTACCCCGGGATATGGCGTTGGAAAGGGCATCGAAAACCCGAACCCGTAAAACCTAAAAAGTCAAAGTGGACCAACCCGGGCCCACCTTATCAGGCCGGGTCAGCCCACTTAATTTAATAAACCCACAATACCCTTTTCACCCTTATAAATATAACCTGGCCCAAACCCTTTACCCATTTATAACAACCTGGCCCAACCATTTAACGGGCGTTAAGCCCAAAACCTTTTACCCCTTTACACTGTTAGTCCACAAGGACTAACGATGCAAACCCCAACCAAACCTCTAGGAACAAAGGTGCATAGTACAAGGACCATTGCTGCAATCAAACAATACAACTTCAGGGGTTCATCTTGCCATCTCACCAAAGTTTTCCCCTGCACCCTTATAACTTTTTTTCTCTCGCCAACACTACTGTACACCCATCGTTTTCATTCGTACCCTGTAACAAACAACAATAACCAACCCCACTCTCCCACCCCACTCCAAAACAGTTTACCCCACACCACTAACCTACAAATCCACCATGGCAATCCCCATTCACCCAATTCGTCCGGAAGAATGACCCGGGTCCGGTTTTAAACTTTGTGGATAACGAAGTGAGAAACCGATACTTCCGGTTATACTATACTACTATTATTGATATTATCCTATTTGTTATATATATTTATATATTTATTATATATTTATATATGTAGTAAAAAGGACCAAATCAATTTTTGGCGCCGCTGCCGGGGAGGCCGTGAAACGAATATTGAGTTGAAGTTTGTCGTGTTTGAAGACCCTTCCCTCGTGAAGTTAATTTTCCCGTTTGTGAATATTTTCTTTTATTTATAAAAATATAAAACACAAAAATATTTTTCATTTTCTTTTATTAGTATTAGTATAAGATAAATAAAAACAAGAAAAACCAAAAATATAAAAACATTGTCCATAATAATAAATAAAAATCATCATCAATATAATGCTTTCAATTGAAGCATTATCATAATAAGTTCCCGAACAAAAGATTTAAAACTTGCCTTTGTGTCACTTGTGAAGTACGGCTCACCTTTAATTGATAAACAAACTATAAGAGGGGTATAAGGAGGGTTGTTCCGAGGAACTACGACCCAAAAGGAGAAGGTTTTTAATAGCTTCGCGCTTTCCTACTCCTCCGCTCCTTTGTGCGTTTTTCTTTTAGAGAGCTACCGTGAAACGAGTTGATTATTGGTTTAAGTTGTCTTATCTCATTTTGTCCGTTAATAAAATATGTTGCTTAAAAAACTCGAAAAGCCAAAAATAATCTTCTTTTTCTTCTTATCCATTTAATTCTTTTCTTAACCCTCAATTGTTTAATTCTTATGGCGTCACTCGATCGTCGTTTGAATCCCCTTTACGCGATTAAAGAGTGTTCGTCTTGTGGAAATTTGCACACTAAAGACTGTGGTTGTTCAAAAGGGAGTCTTGAAGACAAGATTCTTGTTCCCATACCCGACTTGTCTCAACGACCCCTTAAAATTGAAAAAATTTGTCTCGATTGTGGAGACCCGGTTCATGGTCTATATTGTCGACAATGTGCTCTAATACGAAAGACATTGGAGGAAGTTTTTCAAGACTTCCAAGACACTTCCAAGTCATCCAATGACGATACTAACTTTGTTAATCAAGAGCCATTCGTTGTCAAACAAGGCCCCGGTGTAAATTCTTCACAAATTCCTCCACAAATTAACCACAATTGTTGTTACGAGTGTGGTGATTCGTTAGACGACATCTTCTGTCAACGATGCACTTGTAAGTCTTGTGGGAAAGGTGCTCATTATGGTTATAATTGTCCACCGCAAATTCCGATTATCTCTAAACCGGAACCATGCAACAATCAAACCGTTAACGAGTTCCCACAGACTTTGCCAAGTGTTCAACCGACATCTTGTACCGAAGGTAAGAATTCATTCACTTATGATTCTCTTTTTTTTATATATAAGCCTAAAACCCTTTTTTAATTACCCGGACCAAAACCTTTAAACATGGCCCAAACCCTTTAAGAGTTAACTTTGTTAACCCTACAAGGACCTACCATGAAATACAAACATATACCTTAAAGGACCATTTTTTCCAACTCCTAGACTTCTTTATAAACCACAAGGACTTAACTTGCAATAAGTATATATGAGTTGAGGGACTGTTCTTGCCAAGACCTAAAACCTTTTACCCTGTTATAAACAAAACCAATTTTCCCTCCCAATACTGTATATCTCTCTCAACACACACAACTCGTGTGTCCTTTCTTGCAGATAACCCGACAAAGAAACTTCACCCCCAGCCAAAACCCATCACTATCCCACCCTAACCCACCATACAAACAGCCAAAAACAGGCTGGCAATCCTAGAGGTGCCCATTGGGTGATCAAGATTGAGGGCTAGGATCAATTGGTTTGGGCGCCAAGGCAATTGAAGGGTCTAGATTGAGCTTTTTAGCCTCTCACCAAACAAACACAACAAGCACACAAAGGCTTGAAGACACTGCTTATAAAAGAGGAAGAAGACAGAAGTGAAGAAGTATGTAGGAGTAGTATAATTTTTAGTTTAGTTTAATTTTAATGTTTTATGTTTAATTTATATTCTGTCATTTAACCTTTTAAGTCTTGTAAACCTTTAATGCTTTAATGAAAATTTTAAGTTTATACAAAAATTGTCTTTTAATTCTCTTAAACTGCTACTTATGTTCTAGCTTACTTGTGTTTTAAATCTGCTAAAACTTGCTATTTATTGCTTATTATACCTGCTAAATACCTGGAATTGCTAACTCTTGGTTTATACCCTTTTATTCAGTTCTAAAATTCGATTTATGAAAGATAAAGGGGTGTTTGGGATAGTGGGTCAAACGGCTCAAAACAGTTTTTAAAACCAATGGGTCATTTGGCTAGCTTTGACAGCACTTTTTAAGTAGTCCTTGCTCTGTTTTGAAAGGTTTTTAGTTCCTAAAAGTTGTTTTAAAGTTTTTTTTAATGGTGTTGAAAAATGATGTGATAGATCAGTCTATAATAGCTTATTTGATTAAGCTGATTAAAACAATCTCTTAAGTGTGATATGAAGTCCTCTTTAAGTATCAAATGCAGTTGTATAAAGTTCTTTGGTTTCCTTTTGTTTGGTTCACATCTGCCAAGTCCCTTTGTTAAGTGATGACGATTCTTATGAGAACATCAATTATGTCGATGCATCACCTCCCGATGCTGAGATCGTCAGCTTAGAGGTGGTAGAGATTGTTATCCCAGAAGTTGGAGGGATTGATGATGATATTCTTCTAACAATCAAAGACGATATCCTTCGTGAAAAATTGTTGAATGTCAATCTTCTTATTGCTAACATTGAAGCATTAAAAGATAATCCCACTCCATCTTCCGATTTTGTAATCAAGTCTCCCTCCACCTTTCCTAACTCTTTCTTGGAGGAGACTAACACCTTTGATAATTCTTCACCCGAAACTGAAACTTTTTGCTTTGATTTAGAAGAGAATAGTAGTGGCGGTACCAATACCCGTTCTGATTATTCTCTTCCGGATTATGAAGCTTTCTATTCTGATGACGATCATATTAAAGAAAAGAGTAGTGGCAGTACCACTACTCATGCTGATTTTTCTCAATATGATTCGTTCATCTTTGATCTTTCGATCAATCCATTTCCTCCTGCCGATAGGAGTGATTTTTATCATGAGGAGTTCGCCGATGAACTCGCTCACATCATATCTCCACCGGAGTATGATCATTTCTGCTTTAAGATTGAGCCTGAGCTGGGCAATCTTACTATGGATGTGGTGGGGGATATTTTTCCAACAAGAGAACCAAGAGTTCATGTGCCTAATGGTTTGCCCACCCATCCCACCCTTAATCTGGATTTCATACTTTCTAGTGAATCTCTTTTCGCTTATGTTGTATGGATCTTTCTTCCTTTTCTCACGTATCCAGTTGCTCCTCCATATCTTCTCTCCTGTGGGAATGAAGATACCATTTTTGACCCCGGCATCTCCGTTTATCATTCTTTTATGCCGGGTATATCTCATCGGAGTGGAACTTTCATGAAATTCAATGTTTATCCAAACCACTTGAATGAAAGTCCGATGGAGATTTTATCTTCCACTTGCTCCCCCATGGACCAATGAATTCGGGGTCGAGTCGAGCTTGTGACTCGGTTAACAAAAACAAGGCGCTTCGTGGGTGGCAACCCATGCTTATCCATTCTATCTTCTTTCTATTTGCTAATAAGTGTTTTTTTGTTGTGTTGAGGCTCGCCTTTTTCCATTATTCGTGTTTTGTGTTTTGTGGTTTATTGTCCAGGATTGCCCGGATTCTGAAGCCTCTCGTGCTCGCGGTTTTGTCCTTCGATCACAAGAGCTTCACATCCTCAGCTTCATTTGGGGAATCCGATATCCTAATCTTATCGACTAACGTTTATCTTTAGCATACTTAATAAATGGCTTTAGATTTGCGTAGAGAACACTTAATACTTAAATTATTCCTTGAAATTAGTATGGGGGTGACAGTCTCACATTGAGGACAATGTGTAGTTTTAGTATGGGGGAATCTAGCGATTTGATTGTGCCTGCAGCCGTTGTTTTCACGCAATCCTGTTTTTAACACAAAAATTTCAAAAAATGAAAAAATTTTAAAAAAATTTCAAAAATAAAATAAGTGTTTTTGTCACAATTTTGACTTTCTTGCTGGGTAGAATAAGAATAAATTTTGACTCGTTCGAGCGTGTTGAGATTTAGCTTGTTCCTTAACTTTTAGACTAAGCGTTTGCGGAAATTCGCGAAGAACGAAAAATGATAGAGTTAAGTATGAGTGGGATGCTAAACAAGGATTAGTTGGAAATCTTAAGAGCTCATGTATGTAATTTGTGAATTTTTCTCCCATAAGCTTTTAACCGGACAAATAATACGTGCTATTTTTGGAAATTAAACTTAAATCAATAATTTTTATGTAGTATATAGCAAAAACTTTAGCCTTAGTTCAAATTTATACTTGAATTTTTCAAAAAGAAGTCTTCTCTATATCATAAAAAAATGATAAATAATAAATATAAACTGTGGACTGATAAAAGTTTGTTGTATCTTGTCGGCTCACAACCAATGTTACAGCCTTCTAAATAAAGCCCATAGTAAGAATAAAAATCCGAGACTGACAAAAGTTTGCTGCATCTTGCCGGCTTACAACCGATGTTGCAGCCTTCTAAAAGGTCGAGGGTTACAATTGCATCAATGTTTAATAGTAAGAGTGAATTAATAAACAAATCTCTTTTTGTTAAATTTAAATATGCTTTTGAACTTTGACTATTCTATTTTATAAGCTATGTGTATACAAGAAACCTGAGAGTTTATGAAACCTAAGGTCCGTGAGTCCCGATACTAGTCTCTGTGGGGTGTCAAAAGCCTGGTCACTTAACTGCAAGGTTGGGATGTGCCGAGACGAAAGTCGCTACATGGGATGATCTCGCCTTCAAACTCATTATTCTCGGGTGGAACGTGAAGCATAGAATTTTGCAAAACATTGATCCATGGTTGAAATTCAAAATAGCACATACACCTAAGATATAATAATTGTCAGGAGTAAAAAGTTCACAAGTTGCAAGTATGAGTAGTGTTAGCATCTTAACTCATAATTAGCGGTGATTTCGTTTTAAGCTTGGTTTGGGATAAGTGAAAAGTCGGGGACGATGAATTTATCCTTTTTGGGGCATTCTCGGATCGAAATGCATCTTGTTCTATGATCCCAAATGAAAATAACGAAAGTCAAATAAGTTAGTTAGTTGCTTAATATGAAAAGTACACAAAAAAATGAGAAAAAAAGAAAAATACAAAAAATATTAGTGGTAGTAAGTATAAATATTTAAAAATGGTAAAAACGGGGCTTGTCAAAGCTATTGATTTTTTTAATTCCCCTCGATGAACACTTAGCTACTTTTTGAGGTTATTAGTCAAAGAGGGATCGAGATTCTTAGTTTTCTAAGTGCTTACTTATAGCATTGCGTGAGGATACGACAATATTTGTGTATGGGGGATTTTGGTATGCGTTTAATTACACATACCTTTTACCTAATAAAATGACCCTAAACGACCAAAAACGCACATAAAATGCCATAAATATGCTTGTTTTTGTGTTTGTACTGTGCAGGTACCAGATATTCACTAAAGGACAAAAACGAAGCCAAACCGGACAAAACCGAGAGCGGAATTGAAAAGAGCGCAAAAAACTAAGGCCAAAGGTGCAAAAGGATTGAAAACGGAGCTTAAACGGACATTTCTGGATCGACTCGACAACGTTTGTGCATTTAATGAAGTCAAGACGAAGTCAAAGTCAACCCCGGGATATGGCATTGGAAAGGGCATCTAAAACCGAACCCGAAAACCTAATTGTTAAAAGTGGGCCCACCCGTACCCACCTAGTGGGCCCGGATCAGCCCACTTATACAAACTTTTTTTTATATAAGCCTAAAACCCTTTTTTAATTACCCGGCCCAAAACCTTTAAACATGGCCCAAACCCTTTAAGAGTTAACTTTGTTAACCCCACAAGGACCTACCATGAAATACAAACATATACCTTAAAGGACCATTTTTGCCAACTCATAAACTTCTTTATAAACCACAAGGACTTAACTTGCAATAAGTATATATGAGTTGAGGGACTGTTCTTGCCAAGACCCAAAACCTTTTACCCTGTTATAAACAAAACCAATTTTCCCTCCCAATACTGTATATCTCTCTCAACACACACAACTCGTGTGTCCTTTCTTGCAGATAACCCGACAAAGAAACTTCACCCCCAGCCAAAACCCATCACTATCCCACCCTAACCCACCATACAAACAGCCAAAAACAGGCTGGCAATCCTAGAGGTGCCCATTGGGTGATCAAGATTAAGGGCTAGGATCAATTGGTTTGGGCGCCAAGGCAATTGAAGGGTCTAGATTGAGCTTTTGAGCCTCTCACCAAACAAACACAACAAGCACACAAAGGCTTGAAGACACTGCTTATAAAAGAGGAAGAAGACAGAAGTGAAGAAGTATGTAGGAGTAGTATAATTTTTAGTTTAGTTTAATTTTAATGTTTTATGTTTAATTTACATTATGTCATTTAACCTTTTAAGTCTTGTAAACCTTTATTGCTTTAATGAAAAATTTAAGTTTATACAAAAATTGTCTTTTAATTCTCTTAAACTGCTACTTATGTTCTAGCTTACTTGTGTTTTAAATCTGCTAAAACTTGCTATTTATTGCTTATTATACCTGCTAAATACCTGGAATTGCTAACTCTTGGTTTATACCCTTTTATTCAGTTCTAAAATTTGATTTAAGAAAGATAAATGGGTGTTTGGGATAGTGGGTCAAACGGGTCAAAGCAGTTTTTAAAAACCAATGGGTCATTTGGATAGCTTTGACAGCACTTTTTAAGTAGTCCTTAATCTGTTTTGAAAGGTTTTAGTTCCTAAAAGTTGTTTTAAAGTTTTTTTTAATGGTGTTGAAAACTGATGTGATAGATCAGTCTACAATAGCTTATTTGATTAAGCTGATTAAAATAATCTCTTAAGTGTGTTATGGAGTCCTCTTTAAGTATCAAATGCAGTTGTATAAAGTTCTTTGGTTTCCTTTTGTTTGGTTCACATCTGCCAAGTCCCTTTGTTAAGTGATTTTTTTTTTACAAAACTGCCTTTTTCATCCTTAAATATCAGATGCTTAATAGTGTTTTTAGAGCTTTAAATTTTGAGCATAAGCTCATTAGGGATTACACTCAACCTGTTTTGGCTTAGTTTTCAGTTAGGAGCTTATTTTATAGCTTATTTTCAAGTCTGCCTTTTGCCATTTGTTTTTAAGAAAACATAAAAAAATATAACAATCTTTGTAAGCTGCCTTTTTCCATTAGCTTTTCCTTGGCCTATTTAAGTTTCAAAATTTGTTTTCTTTGCTTATTTTTGTAGCCCATAAGCCATTCTTTAAGCTCATGTAAGCCATCTAGCCATTAGGGTCCTTTAAGGGGCTTAATTTTAAGCCAAAAGTGTGCTCTATAGGCTGTTTTGCCTGCAGTCTTAGCCCATATAGCTTTTTTTTTCTGCCTTATTTTGCTTATTTCACTTGCTTATTTTATTTTTGTTCTCCTTGCTTATTAGGCGTAGTATAGCTCTTTTGTTTGCTTATTTGCCTTAGTGTTAGCTTATTAATGCTTAGAAGTAGCCTACCAGTTTAGCTCTTAGGACTTTAGTGTAAAAGTGCTTGCTTCCTTCTTTTGATTGCTTATTTCCCTGCTTATTTTTAGTTTTGTAAAAAAGTGTCTTTTTAAAAAGTTGTTAGTTTTTGCGTGTTTTATAAGTTTTAAAAGAATTTTTTTTTTAAAAAAGTTTTATTAAAAAGAGAGAGGCCAAGGGTCAAACCCTGGACCTCCCCCTTTTCAAAGCCCCCACACAAACAAACTCATACCGCTGTGCTACAATAGCTCATCTGGTATGAGTTTGTTTTATTAAATATATAAGCCCACAACAGCCCAATAAGCCACCAGCCCATTTTAGCTTAATAACAGCTTATTTTTAAGCTGAATTTTTAGTTTCACATTTTTCTCAGAACCTTCATAGTTTAATTGATTTTTCCTAAAATTTTCAGAATTTTTTATAATCGTTTAATATTTTTTAACATTTATTTTCTTTAAAACTGTTTTTTTATTATAATAAAATAAATAAAAATCAAAAAAATATTTTTCTTTTTTAGAAAAATTTATTTTATCATTTTGCACTTAGGAAAAATAGAAAAACTTTCATAGGGTCATTTTTGCAAAATTTTAATATTTAAAGAACGGGTTTCGGGCCCGGTTCTCGTTTTCGCGTTTTTAAACTTAATTTAACTCCGTTTTCGTTTTAGTTTTCTTTATTCTTACTTTTTAGTCAATTAATATTAGGAAAAGTTAAAAATTTTACATTAGGATTAATTTTTCATATTTTAGGTTTTTAGTCGCGTTCGTTTTTAATTTTCGTTCTCGTTTTTGTGATTTAAGCCTAATTGCCTTAATTTTATGCTCCCGTAGACTTAGGATTTCATTCTTATGCCTTATTTATGCTTCCCGTAGAATTTTAAGATAATCGTTTGCCTTTTTATGCTTTCCCGTAGTTTTAAGTTTAAATTCCTGTTTTCACGTTTTTCTTAAATTGCTTTCGTTTTAGGGTTTTCTTTTATTCGTTTTTGCATTTTATTAGTAGTTATAGAAACTCAACCCCATATCTTTTCCATTCAAGCATTGATATTCAAACCGACTCTCGACTCGATTTTCAAATTCACGCCTCGTCGGGAAGAACGACCCGGGTCCGGTTTTAAACTTTGTGGATAACGAAGTGAGAAACCGATACTTCCGGTTTACTATACTACTATTATTGATATTATCCTATTTGTTATATATTTATATATTTATTATATATTTATATGTAGTAAAAAGGTAGCTGTCAGATATACATTGATGTAATTAGTGTTTTGACACTACGAAAGTGGTAAAGATAGGATGAATGTGCTGAATGAAATCGTGGTTTTCTGCAAGTTTTAGGAAAATTACAAATCATGGAAATTATACAAAATTAAAATTTCAAAAATAATAAAAATTTGAATTTTCACAATTCTGGAGACGTGACACCGTCAGAAAAAATCTTGACGTTGTCTCCATACACTGTGAAAAATTCACATTCGTTTTCTTCAAAAAAAAAATTACACGCAATTCTATTAGTTATTTCCTACAAAAATACTGCGTAAACCACGAAAATTATTAGCACAAACATATGACTCTAACAAATATGACACAAGACACATAAGATGTGGGAAAATAAAAGATTGAGTTGCCTCCCTAAAAGCGCTTTTCTTTATTTTATGAGTCTTGCAGCTAGACTCAGAGTCACACTCCTAGGAATCATGAAAATGATCCAAGTCGATGATCTCGCTTGGATTTTCTTTCTCAAACAAATTTCTATTAGTGGGAATGGATTGGAAGGTCTTAGTGAATTCCTCTCCATCCAGATTGATCAATCTAATCTTAGCATGCCATGCTCCATCTTCTCTTTTTGGTGGCTTATTTTAATCTATTATATTCTCTATTAATTCTTCTGACTCCCACATATTTCCCTTAAGATTTATTGGTATAACTCCTAAGAATTCTACCATTGATTTCATAAGGTCTTCTCGGGCTTGCAAAGCTTCCATGCTCGATTCATGAGGAGGTTGATGAATGACGGGAAACTGCGGGGGTTCAATTTGGTCAAAACCGGAATTTATCGGTTGACATTGAAAAGTCTCGTGAGGACCCCCGCAGTTGGATGAATTTTGTGGAAAATTAAAGTCTTGATTGTAACGTGGGTCCTGATTGTAAACAAACGGAACCTGTGATTGGCAATCGTAACCAAAATGAGCATCGTTTCCACATAACTCACAAGTATACGTCTCGTGCTGGGGCTGTGGAGGGTGGTCAGAAAAATTTTGAGGATTATTGAAAGAAGGCAGAATATGAACGAATGTTCCAGAATTGCAAAACGAACAAAATTCATCATTGAGATGTAACCCACACCTCGCACAAGTACAATGTGGGCAGCGAAAATTTACCCACAGACTTCCACAATCATGACACACGATTGACGACATTAGAATTAAACAATTAGAGGGTTAAAAAAAAGAATTAAACGGAATAGAAGAAAAAGAAGATTGTTTTTTCATTTTTGGAGTTTTTAATTTTTTTTTGATTTTTCAATTTTTATGATAAACGGACAAGAACCTAAAACTAGACAACTTGAACCAAATAGTCAAAATACTTCACGGTAGCTCCCAATTCGAAAAACGCACAAGCGAGCGGAGGAGAGTGATAGCGCGAAGCTTATATCTCCTTTCGGGTCGTAGTTCCTTGGAACAACCCTCCTTATACCCACCGTCTAGTTTGTTAATCGAATCGAGGTGAGCCGTACCTCGTAAGTGATACAAATGGTAAGTCTTTAAATCTTTTGTTCGAGTGGGAACTCACTAGTTCACCGGAAATTATGATAATACCTCAATTGAGAATATTATATTTTGGTATTTTTACCAATTTATGTATTTTATTTCTTGTTTATGGACAATTTTTTTATATTTTTGATTTTTTTTTTTTTTTTTTTTTTTAGATTTATATGATATGTACTAGTAAAAAGAAAAGAAAAATATTTTTGTGTTTTTTAAGATGATATATTCACAATAAGACAAACTTAAATCAAACGTAGGATAACAATCGTAGCACTAGCCTCCCCGGCAGCGGCGCCAAAAATTGGTTCTCGCAATATAGTATATATAAAATACTAGGCAAATCCAAACTCTTCACCCTTGACCAAGGTAAAAAGTCAAGACCTACCTAGAAATAAAATATATAAGAGAATCAATGATAAAAAGATTCCGGAAGTATGATTCCCGGGTCGTATGTCCCAACGAGGCTGCAATTGAAAGTTGATCTTGGTTTGATTTAGATTGAGTGAGAATGATTTTGATTGATTATAAGTCCTAACAACTACGGGAAGCAAAATTAGGTATAAGGAAACCCTAAATTACAATCTAATAGAACAAAACCTAAAACGGGCATGGAAAATGAGGGGAAAAACCTAAATTATGCAAAATTTTAACCCTATCAGCAGAAACGATGCACTATCAGCAGAAACGACAATACTAAATGGTTTGCCTACCTAGCAGAAACGCGGTAGCTTAAAACTGCTGATTTTAAAAATCCGTTTTTTTAGCCCAAAACTCAAACACGGAACTGTTGTCCGGGACATGTTTTTAAGCAACTTTAATAAAGGCACTTTATAAAAATAAGCACTCAATAAGCCCCAAAAATCCAAATAAGCTGCTAATTGCAGAAAGTTATAGAAACGATGCTCCAAAACTGCTGAATTTAAAAAATCATTTTTAGCCAAAACTCAAAACACGAAAGTTGTCCGGGACATGTTTTTAAGCAACTTTAATAAATGCACTTTATAAAAATAAGCACTCAATAGCCCCAAAAATCCAAATAAGTTTGCTGATTGGCAAAAGTTAAGGTTTGGACTGACTTTTAGTAAATAAGCTGTAAAAGCTCAAAATTAAACCAAAATGATAAAATGGAAGATGTTTTGGAAAGCTTATATGTTGCTTAATCTGATTCCAAAAGCCTTTTTCAACAAAAACAAACTTTTCTCAAACTCAATTGCATCAAAATTTAGTAAACTCTAACATTTTCTAAAATAAAGCCAAAAACTGAAATAAGCTAAAATCCTAAATAAGCAAAACTGAAAAATGTGTTGCTTTGGAAATAAGCCTCACTAATGAGTCCTTATTTAGGCCCACTCTATTCACTTTTTTAAAATAAGCCATTTGGAATAAGCACAATAAGCACAAATGACTAAACTCCTATTTTTTTTGTAATTTTATGAAAATAAGCACTTTTGAGCTTAAAAATGAGCAAGCAATTGGATTATTATGATGATATAAGCTAAAAAACAGATTGAGATTTAAGCTCAATGAACAATAATTAAGACTCAAAAGATATTTTGAAACACTAAATAAGCCAGAATGAGCTTATGAAAAAGCTAGCTAAAAATGACATATTAAAAGAACAAGTATAAATAAATGATACAAAAGCTTAAACCAAGGAAAATTAAGCATATATTACACATATTTAAGCAAGATAAGAATGAAATAAACATTAATATGCAATGCTACAGTAACCTTAAAAAAAGTAAAATGCAAGAATTAAATACCGAGCTTACAATGAACCTCTAGCTAAACAGAGGAACCAAAAGGGCAGCTTTAAGTCCCTAGCTTATTAATAAGCTAGGGTGTGAGTCCATTTGGTTTTCCATTACAACAATTTCAAAATACTTGCCACAATCAATGCAAATGTAATTCAGGTTTTAAGTGGTTTGCAGTAATTTAAACTTAGTTAACACTTAATTAGTTCAAATAATGAGCTTAGAGTAGCTTTAAAACAAACTAAGGTTAAGTAAACTTAAGAACACGAATTGCTAAACAAACTGAAATTTCATTAAAACTTGGAACTTTTACAAATTGCAGATAGGAAAAGTTTTTTATATTAAAAACCTAAAAAATTACACACTTCTAAACTATATTACTATCTTTTCTAAATGACTCACTAGCCCTATTTATACAAAGAAAAGGTAAAACAAGCTGAAGTCTTCTGTTTGACTTTCATTGACTTTTCTTTTTTTGAGCTTGACTGTGTTTGTTTGCTGAGTATAAAGCTTCCTTGTGCTAGTATTGTGAGTATAAACTCACAATATATCCTGGCCCTTAATTTCCTTGTATTCTCTCTCATCCCTTGGATCGAAAATGCCCTTGGATTGCCAACTTGGCATTGTGGCCATGTGGGGTAAGTGGGAAGGTTTTGTCAAGTGGTTGATGGAGTGTTGCAGGGTAGAAGTATGGAGCAAAACTAGGTGCTGGCTGGTTTTGGTATTGGCGGGAGATTGGGAAAAGGGGTTTATACAAGTTGGGTTGTGACAGAGAGAGGTTGAAGATGATTAAGGGTATGTTTGGTTTGTGTACAAGAAAAGCCCCTCCACATCTTTCTTCTTTTCATTCTCTTTTTCCCCTTTCTTTCTTTTATAAATGAAGTTTCCCAAATTGGCATAATCAGCCCCTGCCTTTGTTTCCTTAATAATATAACTTAGGGGTTTGGCATTTTTGACCCCTCAAGTTATATTTTTCTTTGCTTTTTTTTTCGGAGTTGACTTGACTTTGATTGGGCTTCGTCTTCACACACTTTTCCATCCCGTGTCTGGTTTTGTCGCTTTTTGCTTGGTTTTTCGTCTTTTTGTGAGATATCCGTTCCTGCACAACACAATTAGCAAAACAAGCATATATTTGGCATTTTGAGTCCGTTTTTGGTTATTTTAGCTCGTTTTTAAAGGTAAAAGGTATGTGTAATTAAGCACATACCAACCATCCTTCTGAATACTAGGACATCCTTAAATGGGTTAAGCTCGGCATCTCTCACGATTTCCCATTTGTCGGGCAAATGGTAATTAGTGAAGTCTTTCTTAGCATAATAATGGGATCAGGTACCTATTCCATCCGTACTAGCTCGTGGTGTATATAATTCTCGTTTTCCTAGGGTAGTCCAATAGGGTACCTCTTCTTCTCCTAGGTCAATTTCTTTAACTCCAAATATTGACCTAGTAACTCCTTCTTCTACTCCTATTTTGGTTTTTTTACAGTCTATTACAACATTAGCAGTTGCTAGGAATCCTCTTCCTACGAGTAATGAGGTAGCAGGGTCTTTGTCCAAGTCTATGACATAAAAGTCATCTAAAAGTTTTAACCTTCCTATGTGGACTTCTATGTTTTTAACAATTCCTACGGGATAAGACTTAGTTCCATCTGCCAACCCAAAACATGATCGGTCTCTTCTAATAATCCAATTTTAAGCTTTTTGAAGAGATAAAATGGGATTAAATTCACACAAGACCCTAGATCGGCTAAGGTATCAAAAGGCTTGGAGTCCCCTAGGCTACAAGGTAAGGGGAATAATCCAGGATCCTTCATTTTCTTAGGCATTTTGCCTTGTATTAACGCGGACCTATTTTTTCCTAACTCTAAACTCTCCACATATTTATCCAGACTTACATTATACATTAGAGCATGAGCTAGAACTTCAAGAACCGGTAAGTTAAGATGCAAATCCTTAATTTCATCTTCTAAAGCTTTTTCTTATTGCTTATTCTTATAGCTTCCGCTACTTGACTTGATCAAACCGCCAGCAAATCACACCAAAACACCACTAAGTTTTGAATTTGGCAGAGTTTAGCTAAGATGGACCAAGATAAATAATAAGCTGCTACCTTGTGAATCAAACCGCTGTTTGATTGATACAAACCGCTACTTACAACAGTTGGTAAACCGCTGCCATTAAAAGAAGCAAACCTTTATGAAAGTTTTCCAAACCTCCACACAAACTGCCAAACCTCTACATAGATTTAGGACTACTAGTTCAAACCCCCACTAGTACTTGTGACTTGTTTTCTTGCTAACTTACAACTATCAAACAAAAATGGGTACAAAACTAGTTTAATCTTACTTCAAACCTATGACAAACCTCCACAATGAACTAAGGTAGGAGAAATAAGCTTTTGACACAAAATAAGCCATGAAAAGTACAAGACAAAACTTGCAAAAAGAAAAAAAACAATATGAAGGTTTTTTATTTTTGCTTAAAGTTAAACCGCCTACCTTCTTCCTTGTTCAAACGAGTCAAATAAGCCAACTAGTACTTGAAATAAGCAGTTTTGATACACTAAAATTAGCAATGAAACAAAAAGTACATAAGAAGAGTAAGCCACGAAAGATAAGTTGTAAAAATGGAGAAGGATTAAGTTACGCAAATAAGATGAAAATAAAAACTATTAACTATTTTGAAGAAAATTTATTTTTACAAAAAGAAGCCACTATTTTTGATCGGATATAAAAGAAAGCTATGTTTTCAAAAACCAAAACCAAAAATTAACTAGAAACGTAAAACCTGTAAAGCCAAAAACCTCATTACCACAAAGCCCATATTTTCTTTTATATGACAACAGGCCCAACAAAAAATGACCACTTCATAAACACAAAAAAATGTGACAATTCTTTACGTTGGATATAAGTTACGAGAGAAATAAAGAAAAAATAAGCTGAATAACAAAATAAGCCAGAAATAAGCTTAATCAACCACACATAAAGTCACGAATCTACCCTGTGGCTCATGATACCAATTGTTATCCCAAATAATAATCACTTTACAACAATAAGAATAACCAATAAGCTAGATAAGAGAGAAATGAAACTTAGAAGATTAGATTAGAGAGAGAAAGAGTGGTGAATGATTACGCACACATACAAGTGAAGCAAATGTAACCAACACCCTATCCATGTGTGGAGAGGGTCCTATTTATACCCTTAGCCTACTAGATGGAGTATGGGCTTACTACTTAGGCCGGGCTTGACTTATCTTGGGCTTTGACCCCGAAACACGGACAATATTAGCTTAATGTCCAAGCCCGTTAAACCCAACTAGCCTATTACATTAAAAGAGTAACTTTGACTAATAACACCGATAACATTCTTGTTCGACTTATATAAAATTAAGGCTAACAAGGTTCTTTTGGTATTTGTGTTCCAGTTTTGATGACCATTTGCAGTTGGTCTTTTTGAAAGTTGCTTGTTTATTTGGAACACGTTTTAATGGCATTGATCGAATTAAGAAGATGTGATGAGCTTTGGGGATCATCTGTTGGATAAGAACAAGCAGACAAAACTGAAGAGGTGGAGTTAACATTTAATTTCGGGTTCTTGACCGTGTCGCTTGGGAGTGCTCCCGTCATTCGATTATTGATGGAGTTCAAGAATGTGTCAATTTTGTTGGTCATCTCGCCCTGTTGCTATTTGAAATCAGCACAAACCCTTCAAGATTTGATTGATTATTAAAATTTTGAGGGTTGCTGAATGGGTAATTTTGGGATGAACCGTTGGATTGAAAACGATTAGGTGGGTTTGAAAAATTGTTTTGAGAATTTTAGAGTTGCCTCCACCTAAGGTTTGGGTGACTTTTCCATGACGGATTATAGGTGTCACCAAGATTGTTTTGCTTGGGTTTGAAAGTGTACCACTTGCCTCCCGCTTCGTCTGTATGCGAGGATGCATATTCAACACAAGCTTGCTCAGGATTTTCCATGCATTATTGAGTGTCGTGGGGACCATTACAAATCTCACATGAAGAAGCGATTTTATTCACTTGAACGGGTGGGTTAGGAGCAAGATAAGCTTCCATCAAGTGCTGGAGTTGATTTTCGAGCTCGATGAGACGATGGTCGGATGTACTCGGGACATCTTGAGGCAAAGAGATTGCCTTGACCATTTTAGCGAAGTCTCTTGGATCATTCCAAATTTCGTTGTCATAGAGGGCGAGGTCCTCCAATAGTGCCCAAAATTCTTCTGCATTCTTTACAAGTAGCTTACCACCAGCCGACTGATTGATGGTTCGCCTTGTGGTGAGATTGACATGGTTATAAAAATTTGGTCTTGGAGCCAAAGATCGATGCCATGACGAGGGACTTTTTGGAGTAAGTCCTTAAAACGAGTCCATGCTTACGAGAGGGGTTCACCCTGATGTTGTTGGAACATCAAAATGTCATTTTGAAGTTTAGAAGTCCTTCGTGGTAGAAAGAATTGAGCAAGGAAACGAGTAGTAAGATCCTCCCAAGTGAAGATGGATCCTGCTGGAAGACGTTCAAGCTAATTGCTAGCTTGATCGTGAAGGAAAAATTGAAATAAACACAAGCGCATCCTTTCCCTATTTGCAACATCAAGGTCAAGTGAGACCAAATTTTTTAGAAAATCCTTAAAATGTTTGTTTGGATCCTTGGACCGAAGTCTGTGGAAAGAGCATCCGTTAACCAGATGGTGTCGGATCACACAGGCACCACACTGTTCCCATCGGGGAGCTCAATGGTGTTTCGATAGCCCTCGTAGCCAGGTCTGGAGTAATCTCCAAGAGTACGGAAAGGATTTTTGTTTTCCATGAAGGTCAACGAAAAAGATTTACGAAACAAATAACACAAAAAAAGATATACTACAAGAAAGCTAATAGACAAAAATTAAAATCTCACTAGAAAGGAATCTAGCGAGTAAACCTAAGATAGATAGAGTCCGAACCTATACTATTCACCATGTAGTGGCGCCAAAAACTTGATGTGGTCGTTGTAACACACTAGGTTTTACAACTCCCTAGGCAGAGTACCTAATCGTTGCAGTGTAGTATAGCAAGGACTCAAGGGTTGTTATCATTCTCTAGAGGAATAGTGTCTGAAGTGTTGATAGAAATAATGTCTAAAAACGTTATTAATATTTTCGACCTCTCTACGTTTTGATAATCACAAAATGTAAAAACGATCAATGAAAAATTATTCGTAAACAAATAATTAGTAGTAAATTTTCATTTCGATAATTTAATCACTTAAAGGTATGAATGAACATATGCTTAATGCATTTCATGATCAAAGGAATTTTTTTTATTCAACCACACATTTTTTACAAAAATGTCACAAACATTTTTATTTCTTTTACAAAACATTTTTAGATTTAAAAGAAATTTTTTATTTAAATAAATATTTTGAATTCAAATTTTGTACCTAAAAACGACTAGAAATGTTCCATAAAACATCTCCCCCAAAAAAGACAAAAAAGGGAGCGTCTGAGGCTGGGCTGCCCCTTTAATTTTAAGGGCGGTCCCCTTAATAATTAAGGGGACCGACACCCTATTTAAGGGGACCGCCCAAACAAATTGTCAGACCAGTTTGCCTATAAATACTGGACTATTCCCCACTGATTTTCTCACCTTTTGCACATACTTTTTTTCTATTCTAAATCAGTTTATACTCTCCTACAATCCTTTGATCATTTAATCATAAAGCTTTGTTTCCAAGTGATCCAAGCTTAATTCCTCAAGTGCAAGAGAAGAATACTTCTTATGATCAAGTAAAGAAGTGTTATAGTATAGTTGGTATAGTAGTGTAGTTGTGTTATATCTTGAAAATCATTTATGTATATTGTGAAGGTGTGTATCGTTGTTGTGTACAACAAGTAGATTGTTGTGATCATTGTAAGTATAGTTAGATCGGGGTGATCTTAGTAAGTAGTGTTAGATTGGTGTGATCGTAGTAGTGTCTTGGCGAAGTGATGTTGTGAAGTGAAGAGAAGTTATGAAGTGAAGAGGAGTAGTGAAGTAAAGTCTAGTAGTGAATTATCGTGAAGTGGTGTGGTTAGTTGTGATAGATTGGTTCTAGCTAGGATTAGAACTCGACATTTCGCTTAGTGTCGAAAATTGGTGTAAGCTAAGTCGTGTACGGTTTTCTCCGCCTAAAGGGAGTTTGTTGACATAGTGAAGATAACTCTCAAGTTTGGTGCTAGGGGAGTGGAGTAGGGCGAAGAGGTGCTTCGTTACCGAACCACTATAAATCCTTGTGTTGTGGTTTGATCTTTCTAACTCTTATCTCTTGTCTTTCATATTTATTTATTCACTTACTTGCATTGTTCAAATTGTGCACATATTGAGATCACATAAAATCGAATCTAAGTTTTTATAAACAAACATAACATTAATTTAAAAAGCGGTAAACTATTCAACCCCCTTTCTAGTTTTCCATAATTGGTATCAAGAGCCACGTCAAACAAGATTTTTAAAATAAACTATATTTTAAAACTTGAATCGATCTATGGAATCGGAAAAATATTTAGAAGGGCAATCTATGCAAAGACCACCACTATTTGAAAGTGATGAATTTATTTATTGGAAAAATAGATTCGAAACTTATGTGAAATCAAAAGATCTAGATCTTTGGCATGTTATTACCTATGGTGATTTTCCTCCTATTCAAAATAATCCCGAAACTAAAAAGGATGAAATTGTACCATTTGATAAACAAAACGATGATCTTAAAAAGAAACTTGCTAAAAATAATGAAGCTAAAATGGTGATTTATAATGCTTTACCACGTAAAGAATATGAAAGAATTTTTATGTGTAAAACCGCAAAAGAAATTGGGATACTATTTATCATCTCAACGGTAATAGTCAGTCAAAGATAATATAAAATTTGAATCTTCTTGTTCAACTTATGAAAATTTTACAATTCCAGAAGAAGAAATCAATTAGATATTGCTTTGTTAGATTTAACATATTTTACTGTCTAAAAGCAATTGATGAAAGTTTTTCTAGCAATAATGTAAGACTATTGATTCACCTTTTCGGGGGGTCTTGGTTGATCAAAGAACACAAGATGAGACATTATGTTTTAGTGAGAGAAAGGGTGGAGAAAAACTATGTGTTTATTAGCTTGTAAGAAAGAAAGATACACAAATGATTTCACCAACACCCCTCATGGAGAGCCATAAAGGGTATTTATACTAAAGAAATAGTAGAAAAATATCCTCGTTCTTTACATAAATAACCCCTGTGTGACAGTAGTGTTCCAAATCTAGTTCCAAATTCACGTGTTAGACACCAGCTTTCACTAAAAGTGAGGCTAACAATCTCCCTCCAAGATGGTGTCACATGTGAATTGGTTACAATGTTCCCTACAAGCAAAATGATATGAATGAGGTCCAATATTCCTTGAGAAAGTCTTCAATGATCTTGATCTTCTTAAATACTCCAGCTTTATTTCTTTAGCTTGTAGACAAATATACTGCTGAGGGTGACATAGAAGTTTTCTCTACCAAAAATCACGGTCTTGATTGGATTTCTACACATAACTTCCTGACACATCTTCAAAAGCTTTCTTCATATGCTTCTAGTCATCTTAAAGTTTCTAAATTAGCTGCATGTCTTGACAAAGCTTCATTTTCTTTGCACTTTATGTCATGTCACAATGTTTTTAGGAATATGCTTCTATTTTCTTCTCAGATCCCTCCTAAACTGGACACCCCTAAGACTGATCTGATTAATGCAATAGTCTTTAAAGTCCTACTTTCTCTTTTTGGATATTCTGTGGGAAGGGATGATATCATCAACATCATCTCACTTAGGAAGCATTCCAGTTGTTTTGAATTCGACTTTATACCAGAAGTACACACTTTATCCCTTTTATGAAGTCGAAACCGTAGCTCTAAAATCAATTAAGATCCAGAAATGCACCGTTTTTGCCCTCTAGGAAAGTGCTAATGTGAATTGCTACACCAACGTCAACTAAGTCCTGAGTGTAAACAATTTATCCCTCTTTATAGTCGAAACGGAAACATCAAAACGATAACATAAAAATCAAATAAGTACCGGATGTACACATTTCTCCCTCTAGGATGATGACTAACTAAGGAATCATCCTACCATGCTATACATCGTAAATCAACTAGAACTGCTTACTTAGCTTCATATTTCCCTGTGATTGCATAAGCAATACACTGTGAGAAGATGTCAGAAAGTACTCTATTTACAAATCTCTCTTGATCAACCCGATCTAAATCCCCTTATCTATTCTGTAGGCTAATACTAATGACCACTGATGGAGACAACCCAATGAGACGAACCCAAGAATGAAGAAAAATACCTGACTTGTGACTTAATCTTGTACTATCCGCTTGATGAAGAACGGTGCAGAGGAAAATCTCTAAATACCATATACTCACCCAAAGTATATAAAAAATACAACACCTCTTGAAAAACTCCTCAACTACGTGAGACACTAAGTACTACAATGTAACTCCTTAAAGTGGATAGCTATAACCGTTAGTACTACAATGTATCTCATTACATTAGTATAAATAGATAAATCAAGTTCTTTCATCACAAACATTTATGCATCGACAAGTCATCTTCGTTGTGGAGAACGAAAAATATTTCAAATATGAAATAAGTACACTCCCTAAGAAATCCTACTTCAATCCCAAATAAGTAACATCGTACAAAAAACTCCGTAGTCATCTAAATTCAATACTAGCCATTATGAATGAAGGTGAATTTTGATAAGGATCGTTTTTAGTGTAATGTATTATGTTTGTTGTGATACACGGCTCAAAAAATACACCATAATAACGACATGTCCAAGTAATTAAAACCCGGTCATTTATACTTTACCTGACAAAATAATGTTTTACTACCCGGCTTAATCCGATAACGTGACCATTACTTAGTCAGCCCATAATATTGAACCTGAGCCCAACATTTTATCAACATATATATCTAGCCTAATCTACTCACAAAGTTTCGGCCCACCTTTTTAATCAATACAACTAGTCCAAACCTCATTTCTATACCCGGCAACCATAAACCCAATCAATACACCATTAGGCCCACTCGAACGTACTAAGTCGCGGCCTATTTTTCTGTTAAGGTCCGGTTGCCAACAAACCCAATCCAATCAATAATAGTACCCAATCCAATGTGAATTTGAGATATAAAATATACCCAACCTCTAATTTTATGGCATATCAACCTTAAATCTCTTATTGATAAAAAACATAGCCATCTCCCCTTTGTCACTCCAGTAACACAAATCAACAACTATTAAATCTCCCTCTGAACCATGGCTTACATAGTCGTCTCTTTGCAAAGAACCTTTAATCATAGTCCGAAATCACCTTCAACCTTGAATCTTTATTTCCTTGTTGCTTAGAAACTTTTAAATCGTAACAGAAGACAAAGAACCAAGATGTATTAGTCTTCAAGATCTTTATTAAGGTCTCAGGTAGGTATTGTGATTTCATTTGATTGTCTTTCAATCGAAACAAAGAGAGAAAATAGCATGATTGTTATATTTCTTCATTATTTTCTTATAGCAAAGAGAGGTTTTTCTCATGACAGATCCGTGATGATTCGTTATTCATGTTCATGATCTTTATAAGCCGGGTTCGATTATGTCACAACGAAAACATAAATCTTAGATCAAATTTTTCAATTAGTTTTCGTGTCGTGTTGTTTGGAGATAGAGGAGTGATGGTTATTGTGACGATGTGTATAGGTTAGTTGGATTTGTTAGTGAATGATTGTTGTTGGCTGTGGATGTTGTAGATTGAGGTGGTTGTAGTCGTTAGTTGTTGTTGGTTTGTTTGGTTGTAATGGATTTGGTTTTGATGTTTGAGTCGAGTCTTAAGTATCTTTTTCTTTCTTTGACCTGTTGACCGTGACTCGGTGCATGACTCAGTTAAGTCGACCCCGTCAACTCGGTAAATAACGAGTTGACTCGGTTGGGTATGGGAGTATACTTCCCCTAAGCAGAGGTATACTTCGCCTAAGGCAGATGTATACTTCGCCTAGGTTCATGGTTTCTTCGCCGAATTGGCATTTGTTTTGTTCACCTTAAGCCTTGGCGTATAATTCGCCAACTTGGGGTGGTATAAATCCGCCCCAACCAAAACTGTATATTCGCCCCAAGGATTTACTTTGCTGAGGGTGGTATTCTTCGCCCTAGAGAGGTGAATTACTTCGAAATGAGGTCTTTTGTGTGAGTCCACAAACAAACAAGACCTAGATCCAAAATTTTCGAATATGTGTCTCTTCTTGTTTTTTTCAGCTTTCTCCATTTTCTTGATCTTATCTCTTTGTGACTCATAAATGGAGAATAAGCCACATAATTAGAACTCGAATAAGTAGTTTAGTGAGCTAAAAAGACCACGAAAAACAAGTCAAAACATGAAAATAAGCCCGGACTAAAAAGGCTTCTTATTTGGGCTCAAAATAAGCAATAAACCACCAAAAAGCTCAACCTCCTTTTGATGTACAATAAAACAGATAAGACATTAGGATGATATGAACTTTTGTTGCCAAATGACTTATGTCGTGGCTTTTCTTGACAGAATAAGCCACAAAAATAAGCAGTAAATAAGGTATAATGAGCCATAACCACGAGAAAACAAACACACAAGAAACAAAAAAATCTATCCGTGGCTTTTTATGACCAAATAAGCCACAAAAATAATCTAAAAATAAGCTTTGAATCATGAAAACAACACACACGAATACAAAAACCACTCCCGGTTTCGCTCTTGATACCACTTGCTAAGGGACTATTGATTCACCTTTTCAGGGGTTTTGGTTGTTCAATGAACAAGATGAGACATTATGTTTTAGTGAGAGAAAGGGTGGAGAAAAACTATGTGTTTATTAGCTTGTAAGCCCCTCCAGATACACAAATGATTACACCAACATCCTCATGGAGGAGCCATGAGGGGGGTCTATTTATTACTAAAGAAAAAGTAATAACTATTCCTTAGTTTCATTAAATAACCCCTGCGTGACACGCAGTGTCCAAGTCTAGTCCAATTCATGTGTAAGACACCAACTTCACTAAAAAGTAAGGCTAACAAAGAATTATGTTAGGAAATTTCTTAGGGCGCTTCATCCTATCATGGCGCGCAAGGTTACGGTATGTTAAGAGTCGTAGGACTGTAACATCATGTATCACTGATGAACTTATTGGAAAATTGTCCAGTTTATGAAGTGATAATAATGAAAGATTCTGAAATGATCAAAGGCGAAAGAGAACAAAATAGATTTCTCGCCTTGAAGGCTAAAAAAGAATCTAGTGATGAAAATAGTATGTCTTCGTAGTGAAGACGAAGATAACCATGGCGTGGAGAGACTTCATGAAATTTTTAAACACGAGGAAGGATTTGTTCTATGACAAACCCATTCGAATGGAAAGAAGTCATCCAAAGAATAAAGATGACAAAAATGGTAAAAGCGAAAGGAAATGCTTTAAACGTGGAGATCAAAATCATCTCATCAAAGAATGTCCAAAACTATCAAGAAATATAAATCAAAGAGCCTTCGCTGGAGGATCATGGAGTGATAGCGACGAAGATGAAGAAGAAAGAAAAGGACTAAAATATCTCTATGGCTTAAAGCAATCAAATGAGGGTACTTACGGATCGAATTTTTTAGCGATGGACTTTTCGTCGTTGGATGAAAAAGACTTAGATAGTAAATATAATAGATTATGCAAAGTAGGTCTAAAAGTCATGGCTAAAAATAAATCACTAAAAAAATTAAAAATCAATTAGAAAATGAAGTACTAGAACTAAAAAATAAATTATCTAGATTAGAAAAGGGTAAGGAGGCTAATGAAGAATGTAAAATATGTCAAGACCTTAGGTTTGAAAATAAAAAGCTTGAAGAAATTTTAAGCTTAAATCAATTTGATAATAGTGTCACTCAACTTAGAAAAATAAGTTTAAAATCTTAAAAATCATCCGGAGATAAATCCGAGTCTAGGATATAAGTTTTACTAAAGGATCAAACTAGTGAGATAAACAAGTAAATTTCGTAAAGTTCACAGTTAGGTTGTGTCTATGAAGAAAAATTAATTGAATTAACTCAAGCCCAAGCCATAAATTTATGCTTGTAAAAAATACTAAAATACCATTGCAAGTGACGAGAAGTAAACCGTTTTTATAATACCTTCCTTAAACCGAAGTTGGATTTACTAAGCCCGAAATTAGATCTAAAATCCTCCTCAAAGGAAAACTAATAAACTCTCACCTCGGTCTAAAAACCACAACCATAGAAGAGATCATGGTAGACAAAATTACTTACTATAATTATTGAATGTTGGAATTTATTTACAAACAAACACCTTTACTCAATGGGAATGTATCACCTTTATGTATCCGAATCTAAATACAAACCTATGCAACATTATCGTCGGAACCAATAAGTTTGGGACCCATGAGGACCATTGGGGACCAAAATGGTTGAGTCGTTACAAACTTTAGGTTGAGTTTTGTTCCTGAACTTCTTTGGAATCGACGAATGGTTTGAAGATCACAAATTTATCTTATTCTATGACGGGATTACAAATGATTCCTCTTTCTAAGCTTGTTCACTTGAAGATGTTGAAAAAAATCAAATTGTAGGCAAAGGTGCGTTTTCTTTCTAAATTTCTTAGAATATAGATTATGTGCAAAGTGCTAAATGATTATGTGTTATTGTGCTACAAGTAGTATTTGCTAAACAAAAGAGTTAAAGTTAATAGAATATAAAATTTAGTTTGAGAAAATAGTGTAGTCACTAGAAATGTCATTTGTTAGTTATCTAGAATTAAGTGAAAAGCAAGAAATTGTTCATTATGAACTTTTCTCTCACGTAGTTGAATTAGGATTCTCTACGTACCGCTATAAAATGGAAATCTTCTATGTCCACATGTTGTGAACTCACATAGATGAAGAAAAGTGAGTTAGTGGGTAATAATTAACATAAAAGTAGGATTAGTTTTACACCATACTCAAAGCGCCCGAAAGACATGACATCAAAACACTATGGATGAAACAAACTCCTTCGACTACGACATCCGCCTTGACTACATGTCTACAATGAACTATGTTTATCAGAACTGTCTCATCAAGCCTTCACTCCATTACTTTATCATCACGTATTAATCATCTCTCTCGTCTCACAAACACTCTAAATCATGACAATTAATTATTTCATCTGAAGTAATTAATCTATTCAATTAACAAAAAGCTTATTGAAAACGTCACTAAATCCTCATTAAATCTTCTCTCGGCTTGACACTTGCATTTTCTCTCGAAATTATCAAAGTATTTATAAATAGCGAAAGGTAAATTAAAATTGTCAAGCAAATTTCATCAATCATCTCTAAACATCTTCTCGGTCTAAAATTCTTGACAAACCTAAATATTTCATCAGAAATCATTTAAGTTTATTTAATTAAATGTGTCAAGTATTTTCTTTTCATCTTCAACGTCATTTTTTGACAACTAGATTATATTAAATATTACCAGTAGCTCCCGACGTATTTTGATAATTGTATATTGACAAAAACTAGTCAAAATCAAAAAACTAAGAAAAACTTGGTCGTCAGATAGGCCGCCCCTTTTTCAATAAGGGGATCGACCGTGTTAAAAGGGGCGACCCCTTTATCATTAAGGGGGCGGCTAATTAATTTTGTCAAACAGTCCCTTCTGTAGCAAAACTAATTACCAAACATCCTATTTTCGTTCTTCCCCTGTCCCTACTTCCACTGTGACGAAACACACACCCCAACATAAAATTCAAACCTCCAAATACCCAAGCAATCTAAATTTGTAAGGGGCTAACACCAACTAGTAAGTAAAAAATCTTACTGTCAGTTTTCCTTACTTTTCTCTTTGTTTTCATCCAATTTTGTTTCTCTAATCAAAATTGGATATTTTTCATATTTTTGTGTCTTTTATATTCTTATGATTAGGTATTGGTAATTCATAACTACTATGATTCCCGTAGAAATAGGAATTTAAAATTTTCAATAAGATTAAATCACTAAAAAATTTGGAGGGATTCGAAAACTTTAAAAAAATAATATAAATATATACTCATTTTTTTTAAATTTCAAAACAAGACACTTATTCATTTGTTGTTTCACGCCAAAAACTCGTTAATTTACATTTAATAAGATCTTGGTCTAGAGTCATATTGTCTCTACGAAATAATGAGCAATTGTCCTCTTTTTATCTAGACTTTTAGGGCAAGTCAATCTTCTAAAGATTACTCGGCTTTCTTCTATCTCCTTCTATGGATTCAAAACGAATTCATCACTCCCTCACTTGCACAATTCGGTCAACTCCTCAGAATTTCATTCAATAGCCAAGCCGTATTCATAAAATGAATTGGACCGCTTAATCTCTTGCATTTCCAAGCGGACCGATGGGATCATATCATACCGACCTTCTTACTCCCGAAGAAATTCATCAATTTCTTCAATTTCAAAGTGTTGAGTCTAACCGTACCATCAAAAGTAAAACCGTCACTCTTTCACCAAATCAAGTTCTAACCAAAGAACTTAGACAAGACTTGAAGCGAAAATGGGAAGCAACTCATTTGTAGAGATTGTGTTCGGACTAGGAGGCCCTCGATGACCTTCTCCCAGTCTTTCTTGCTCATATATCTATATTGTATTATAGTCCGAGCTACAATATATTTTGCCTTATTTCTTTGTCAAAAGAATTGAAAGTGCTAGGGCTACTCTTAAAGCCCATCTTTCTTATGGCATGTTCTTGACACGTCTTTTTCAATATGTATGGGAACAACTACCCATCACCTTTGACAATTGGCATTTATAATGTTGGTGAGCGAGTCATGCCATCCCCTTGCTCTTAACATACTCGCATTCCTCAAAAGCCACTGTGTGCATTCAAAAAGCTATCATTCCTTATACTTCTTCTTCTTCCAATCACTCAATTTTGGTTCATCATCTCATCAGATATGATGATGACAGTGAGGGACTTCTTAGCTAGTACTTCATCTTCCCTACCACCCCTTCTTAAATCCCCTCTCACCACTTAATTAACAAAGTTATGACTTCCCCACATCCTCTTAAAAGACTGATAATCTTCTCTATTTCGACGGACAAAATGCTTGTCAATCAAAGTAAAAGATGCATGAGGAAGGTTAGAGGACGGCTTCAAGTCCCTTTCGAAAAAATCACTAAAAGGAGTCTTTGGCAAAAAGAAGAAATGATGATGATTGGCTAATGTGTTTAGTTGGTTTAAGATTCGATTATGTGGACTTAGTTCTAATTTTTGTGTTTACTTATTTATGTGATGATAACCCGACTTAGTCGGAAGAACTTGAACGCGTTTAGCTTGCTTAGGACCTTTACTTATTATGGATCATTAGTAAGTTTATAATCATGCATTTTTATTTTATAAATTTGTATAGGTTAAAATGCAAAATGTTTGTTTCATGCATATAATGCTCTCATAGGACTTGTAACCCTTGCCTTTTTTGTGTTCTGAATATTTCATTTATAGTTCTTTGACTATTTGACTTCTGTCAGTTTATTCAGATATTGTACCGTGTTGACGGTGGTGATTTTATGAGTATTATGATGAATTATGGTTCATTGTGAATAATAATCCTTTTAGAGATTATTATTGTGTTATTTGTATTCTGGGTGGTTGACCCATGAATTTTCAAAAAATGCCGAAAAACGAGTCCGACACGTCCGTTAATGTCCAAATGAGCTTTTTTGAAGGGTATAAAGTGGAAATATGGCAAGTAAATACTCTAAGTTATAGGAAAAGTATTTTTAAAGTGAATAAAAATGCTATTTAACTTTGGGGAGTATTTTACGGTTGAGTTTTACGAGTATTTAAGTGATCCCGACACGAAAAGAAGAACCCGACACCCCTAGGATGCCTTACGAGTATTTAAGTGGCCAATGTAATTATAAACGTATCATGACTCACGCGTATTTAGCATTATTGTCCACACAAATCGATGTTGACACCATAGGGTGGTATTATGTGTTTATTCATATATATATTAAGATATTCTATATTGTCATAACACCGCCCAAGGCGGAAAACGCGAGCGTAAACGAGACGATGGATATATCACAACACAATGGTGTCTACTATAGAGTAATCTAATTGAAGGAATAAACATAGAGGAAGGATTGTGTCATGACAAATACCCAACACAAGATATAGGAGTTTGCATTACTAAAGTAATGTGTACAGGGAAAAATGTAATCCTAAATACTAACAAATCTTCCAACAAACAAGTATAGCAAAACAAATGTTCATAAATGGATGAAAGACTAGAAAAGACAATCCACAAGCAAATGGCGTAGGGTCTCTTAGCCATTCTTCTTAACATCCTTCTTATTTCATCACGATACTCACCTGTAAATCCATGCTTATAAAACGTCAACACAAAGGATGGTGAGGAGTCATAGGTTTTACGACCACCATATACAAGATTTTATCAATTCTGCGACTAATAACCAAAATGGCAGGGACAGTTAAGCTAGCAATTAATCGGCTAAACATGAAATCGGCACAAACAAACCATACTAGACGGAACGTGTCCCGATCCAACGCATATCTCACCATTAAGGGTATGAACGTTACCCGATCCCAAATTCATCACATGTGGTAGGAACGTTACCCTCGATCTCCAATATGTCACTTACGACCTAAAAGTTCTACCAGCTGGAACTTATAGTTAGGCCTGGACCAACACAACATTGAGTATTATTTCAACCCTCCAATTAGATTTAAATAGGTAGAACCACTACCCTCTAATCAGAATCACACAGAATTGAGTCTTATTTCAACCCTCTAGTTGGATTTAAATAGGTAGAACCACTTCCTCACGAATCACACATCCAATGGGATAGGCATTACCCTCAGCTCACCCAACCACACAACAATAAAGCAATCACATATATTCAACCACATATCTGTTCATGCCTCAGTAATACACATATCACAAAATTAAAAAACTTTTCAAACCACAAGCCAACATTTATCACCTAATAAATCATAGAGGAAAAGAGGGGTTATTGAACGCACTTGAAGCACAGCAGTTCCAAACAATATTAACAAGTCAACGCAATACAAATACCAATATGTTTAGTGTTTACAACAGACCAAGCTTAAAAGTATCAATGTAAACATCATATGATGGCTGTCATAAGGGTTTAATTAACCATCATGGGTCACCCTGACACCATGCCCAAACTTAACCACTTCATTAACTCCTTTCACTAGTTACTTGAATTAACTCAGAATTGCAGAATTTTATCATGACTTTACGTACCCCTAAACTTACTAAATGACCTATAATTTCATACCAAAAATCACCCATGTTCATTTTGAGTATATTCATACCTTTTGATTTCAAAAGCCAGTTACATGCACAAGTACTCCTAAGAAAATCAAACTTCTAAACAAGTCCATTCGGATCTGATTGCACACTTAAAAGTTGGATTTATTAAACCATATGTAGACATTAAATTAGAAGGTATCCTTATGGGGTTTCTCTATATACATATGGAACTAACTATGTAGAAGGGCTAAGACTACAATTCGAATTTTAATTAGGGTTTACCCTCCCACAAAACATGACCTAATTGATCGTTATTTACTGTTTTGACAACTTTTAGGTTTAACCAAACATTTGAATGACTTCCCGACCTTAAAAACTTTTTAAGGCTAGATTTTCTAGAAAATTACATTCAACGAAGCTAATGTTTAGAGTCTAGAGAAACACTCAAAAACCTATAACCATCATGGATTATATTCACTCGTAAACAGCCTAAATTTGCTTCCCTAAAAACAAGTTTTTACCAAATCAACATAACCAATTGCATAACATGACCCTATCAGCCATTATCTTTCTATATCAATTAAATATCCATTAATATTCTAAATTTTATGAACCTAAAATCCATCATGATTTTGTTACTATGATTAAAAACGTTAAATAAGAATAGAATAAATACCTAGCGCTCTCACTTGCTCCTACGCGATCCAGCTCTTAAATTCTTGAATCAAAACTTGTTTTTCCTTGTTCTTAGGGGCTGAGGTCGACACCATAAGAGGGGGAGCTGGAATAAAAACCTAAATTATGAAGGGTTTACAGGTTTTAATAAAAGTATTACAAGTAGTTTCAAAGAGGGAAAATTGACAAGACCTTATTCATAAAAAGGCACAAAGGTGATATTTTGCTGGTCCAAGTTTATGTAGATGATATCATCTTTGGTTCAACAAAGAAGGAGCTATGCTTTGCATTTGAGAAGTTGATGCATGAGAAATTTCAGATGAGTTCTATGGGAGAACTTACATTCTTCTTGGGATTACAAGTGAAGCAGAAGAAGGATGACATATTTATTAGTCAAGATAAATATGTTGATGAAATTTTAAAGAAATTTGAGTTTACATAAGTCAAGACTGCAAGCACACTAATGGAAACTCAAAAGCCTTTGCTCAAGGATGAAGATGGTGAAGAAGTGGATGTTCATATGTATAGGTCAATGATTGGTTCATTGATGTGTCACACCCCCAGACGGGGCCTGGACGGAATACGTGTCCGGAGGCGTGACTTTGTTGAGCATCTCAAGTACAAAGCATAAAGAACGACCTCTAAGGGTACGTTTTGAAAAATAAACACCGTTGCAAAGTTTTAAAATAATAATAATAAGTTTTACATCGATTAAATTTAAAAGATTCAAAGTTAAAATGCGGAAGCTTAAATAAGTTCAACAACGGTATTTAAAGACATAGATAAATCTCTGGTAAACCGGTACAGGCAAATAGACTTCACATAAGTCAATCAACAGCATCCATGCTAAGCACCTGAGAAAAACATGCTTAAAACGTCAACATAAAGTTGAGTGAATTCATAGGTTTAGTTCAAACGTTGTTATAGTGGACCACAAGATATCAAAACGTATGCGACAGTTATAACATATACAACTTCACATAAAAAGTATTTACATTGCACTAAGCTCATGACACTGAAGCTAATTACGCATGTTAGCATGTACATTGCTATAAGTATTTGTGTGCCCTTCTAGGTGTCCGACCAAAGACAACCTAACCAGTACGACATGACATATATCCGTTTATCGGGCGCCCCGTGGGTAGTGAGCGCTACTCACCCGGATAGGGATAATTAGTCCCAATAGATCTATTTATTCATTCGCGCTCTCTCGACCGGTCCTCCAGTCAAGAGATTGACAGTTCATGATAGTTCGGGCAGTAGTGGTCTAAAAGCTACTTAGGCAACACGTAAACAGGGAAAATCTCATGTAACGTACTTGTGTCTAGTTTTAAAAACAATCAATGTTTCTCACCCCAAGTTATAAAACATTTATTCAAAACGAGTAAAAGAGTGGGGCTATGAACTCACCTTTTACGGGTAGTAGATCAAAAGGAATCAATCAAGTGAAAATGAATCTCACGGTTCTAGCGACAACTTATCATATAGTCGTCGTTTAAGAATGTTGTACAACGAATAACGCTTAACACAAGAACTGATCATCCGAGCACGAGTAGACACGGCGTATCCTTTTTAAAACGTACTTTCGAAAGTTATAAGTTTTGACAAGTCTCGACGTTTTGAAACATCTTCAAAAATATTTTGTCTTTTAGTGTATTTCGTCTTTTAGTGTATTTCGTCTTTTAGTGTATTTCGTCTTTTAGTGTATTTCATCTTTTAGTGTATTTCATCTTTTAGTGTATTTCGTCATCAAAACATTTTATTATTTATGTTTTTCTAAATAATTTCTAAGTATAATATTTTTACAAAAATTCGGCATGACCCATTCGTGTTTACTCACTTTTCCAAAGTCGTAGACTTTATCAAAAACCAATTTCAAACCACTAGTTACATTTTACAACTCAACACAATCGCTTTTCATTTAAAACAAGTCCAACGAGTCACAAAAACCCTTATTGGGCTTTTAGGCCCAATAAGCCTCTTTAATAATAAAGTACGAATTTAATAAGTCCGATATACTAAGAAGATAACAAATAAGTTCTAGGTTCATCGATAAGCTACTACAAGCTCATGATAAGCCAAGACAAATAAGTCGAACCCATAAGCTTATGTAAAAGCTTGGGCCGTGGGTTGATGTTATGGGTGACGTGGGCTTTAGGCCCATTAAGCCTTATTTGAGCTTATTGGTTAAGTCAAATAAGCTTAATGTTTTACCCTTCCAAAAAATACAGCTAGAGCTAAACATATATTTATTTAAAGTACAAGAAATAAGCTTGAGAAAATATTTCTTTATGTTTTCTTCAATCACACGTATATACATATATGTACTTTGAAAAGTTCAAAATAATCAACTAGTCTCAAATAAGCTTCATCTACATAAGTCGAATAAAATAAGCTCAAAAGTACAAATATTATTACATGAAAATAACCACGATCACAAAACTATGATTTCCTTGTATTCCTTTTTTAGGGTTTATGTATTTTCAAAATTATTTTTTTACGAATAAGTTGTACAACAAACATTTATGCATCAAGAAGAGTTGGAAAGTACAAGTTATTTGAGGATTTAAAGACTTACAAAGAAAAATAATTTTTAGAGATGAACAAGGATCAAGAACAACCCAAATGTTGTTTGTTTTATACCTGGATGATCTTAAATGATCAAACCTTCAACTTGTCTTCAAAAGGAAATGATCAAAGATGAAAAAAAATGTATGGATTTGTGTATGTTTGTGTTCGTTCGTATGTTTTAGAGAGAGAGAGTGCAAGAGAAAATGAAACTAGTATGTGTGTGAAGAATGAGAATGTACGTGAATGATAAACAAATGAACTGTATACAAGGATTGTTCAACAAACACACACACTTTTGTGTGTGCCGTGGCGAGGTTCGAGGGACAAAGGAAAGGGGGAACCAAAACGATCCGCCAATCAAATGATAGTGTGTACATGTCACTTTAACTTATAATTGCAAGCTTGGCTGGATTTCAAAATATGAAAAATGGCTATCCCATGGTGATGGTGTGGTGACATTCGTTTATGGAAAGCCATAGGGGGGACCAAAAAAATGATTTCACCCACATTCTAATCACTAGTGACTCAATACATTTAATTTCCAAAGCCTTTACAGCGCATGCTATATGTATAGATTAAAACGCGGTAAGCAGTTAATACGAAACGGAGTACGGTTAAAACGGGAAGAAATTACGAAATTATAAATATTGCTTTAAAACATAAAAACGCGGCTATTGCCAAAATAATGCAATGTTTGGTGTCCCGGTTCGCTCCCGACGACGATTCTTAGATAATAACGAAAGATTTCCCGGTTAAACGGTAAAGCTAAACGAAACTTTTAAAAATTCAAATTTCTAAACAGAAACTGCTAATTTACTGAACGAAAATTCTCGGGTTGTCACAAATGAAAACTTCTCCCTTCATATGCTAAACGTTATCGAATATTGATGTACATTGTTGCGGTGGGCGAGCAGTACAAATGGTTTTAAGGCTCGTGAATAGATACCATAAAAAGGATCCGACCATGTATTTAATTATTTGGAGTTATAAGGTGGTTAGGTATAGGTATACGTTCCCACGATCCAACCAGAACCGGAGGGATCTACCCAGGGACATTCCACTAGATAGTGTAGAAATCCTTAGGCATGATGTAAAAAGGAGTAAAAGTGAGAATAAGGGAAAAGTATCGACTGAGATGGAGCTAGTATTGGAAGAAACCCAACAAGGTACTAGTTATGAAGTCTCGATAAGCACTGAAGGGGTTGAAGAACTAAAAAGAAAAGTTAAGATAAAGGGTGAAAAGAAAGAAGCCCTCCTTACACTTAGGCAGAAACCGGGTCAATAAGTCTGCTGTTAGAATCACAAAGATGATTGCTGACATTGAAGACTGACATCATGGACCCAGTGATGTAATGCACAACCCTCCCTAGCCACTCAGAATCTCTCAAAAGATTTCTGTTTCATTTCTCACGGAGATTAAACATATTTCTATTGACTTTCTCACTCCAAGTTAGTTGGTATTAAAAAGGTGGCAGTCTGCTCCAGCCTCCGATTACTAAAACCAAATGTGCACTATTGAGTCTAGAGCCAAAAGAGATCATCCATAAATCTCATTAGGACACTTATCAAAAATATGCATGCTAATTCACACAATGTGACTGATTCGTTGCTAGCGTATATATAAAATATATAAGAATCAAATCAATGATAAAAAGATTCCGGAAGAGATATTCCCGGGTCGTATGTCCCAACGAGGCTGCAATTGAAATTTATCCTGGTTTGATGAGAAATTGAATGATGGAAACACTGATATAAATTATAACTAAAATGAATTAAATAAATTATTTAATCTACGGGAAAACAAGTATAGGAAGTATAATGGGGATCTTAATACTACGGGAAACAAAATTAGTTATAGGAAGTCCTAAAAATAATCTAAATTAAATTCGGGGAACAAGAATAAGGTTTCGGGAAACCATAAATACTAAAAATTAAGAAATAAATGCTAATCTAAATTAAAAATCAAAATTAATTCTAATCTAACCTTAACTTGAAAAATAAAGAACAACTAGAACTAAAAACGTGAGGTCGTTTGATGTAAAACGAAAAGAATCGGTTTAAAATGCACCTGGTAAAACGTGTGTCTAAGAACTAGAAATTAAGAAAAATAATGGCCTACAACTAAATTTTCTATTTTTCATGACACTAAATGACAAAGGAAAATTTTGTAAAAAGAAAAAATATTTTTTATTTAATTTTTGGATTTTTATGAATTTTTTTAAAGATTAAATACTAATTAAAAACTAAGAAAATAGAAAAAAGACAAAAAATATAAGTTATAAAAATTTGAAAAAAATGAAATTAAATAAAGAAAAAGATAACAATTCTAAAAATATAAAATGCCCAATTTTACTGAATTAAATTAAGTAATTAAACTATAAATTTTAACTAATATAATTATTTAAACTAAATTAAAACTAACAGCTGTTAAGACTAAGGACACTAAAGTGATAAGGGAACAAGGACAAATGGCGGTAACAGGCTAACTAAACACTAGGGATAACATGGTAAACTTTAACGGATGAAAATTACACAAATGGTCCCTGGTGTTGGACCCCGAATTAACAAAATTGGGTTCCAAAGTGCTTATTAGCCAAAACTTATAAAAGCAAACTTATTCAGGGGCTTAAGGGGAACATTTTTAATAATAAGCACGTTGTCTGAATCCTAGTGAATAAGCCAGATTAATAAGATTTGGATGAAAGCAGGGCTTATAAGCTTACCAACTTATTTTCTTTTTCTTTTCTGATTTAAGCTAAGCATAAGCTAGATACCTAAATGATTAAGTTTCTTGGGAAAAGGGTGTGGATAATGATAAAGCTAGGTTGACTAAATAAGCCCTAAGTTAAGCTGAAAATTAAGTAAGACTTATTCTCCAGTTTGCAAAAAAAAAAAACAGAAAAAAGTGAACTTTTAATAAGCATAATTTAGCTACCTTAATAAGCTAACTAAGTGAAATAAGCTGCTAATCCTAATAGGCCTACCTATAGCTATGTTAAAAACAATTCAATACCTATAGCTTAATTCAAAATAAGCTAGAATTTGTGGGGCCTACTTTTGGTGTCAGGCACCTGGGAGAGGAACACAAACAGCCCTTAGGGGCCCCTTTTTTTGGCTTATCCCAATAAGCTCATATGAGCTTAATTTTAAAAATAAGCCACAAACAGATTAACATGGGATAGAATTGAGCTTAAATTCAAAAAATCTTTTTATAAAAGCAAACTTTTACTAAGCTGTGGTTTTTTAGGTTAGAAATCGTGGTTTTCAAAGATTTGGCTTGGCAGGACTTAATTTTGACAGAACTTATTTAACTTAGTAAACACATGGGACATTTTGAAGAAAACTTTGGCACTAAAATGGGAATCAATAGCTGGTTTAAAGCCAACTTACACAGCTTAAGGGATTAAGCTGTGTAGGTTCAATCTTAAGTAACTTGTTTTATGGTAAATAAGAAACAAACACGAATTTACTTTTAAAACTTGTCAATATGTCTAATAACTTAACTTGTTTAATCCCACACACTAGCACAAAGTTGCTGAGCTTTAGTGTCTTTGACCATACATACCCCAATATTACCAATTTTTAAGACAAAAACCAAACACCCTCTTAATTTTAGAAAAAAACGTTTTAACTGATTTTTAGTGAAGGGAAAGCTAAGAAATGTGATTATAAGTAGGGTTTAACTATTTTAACACATTCTTATATAAGATAAACAGAATTAAAGAGCTTATATAAATCTTTAAATTTCGACAGTGGTAGTTTCCAAATTTTTCAAAGTAAACTCTTAAATTTTCATTACATTAAAGAAATTACAAACTTAACTTTTTAAACAGAGCTGAATTACAATAATTGCTAAAAAAGACTTAAATTAAAAATTTAACTAAAAGTAAAAACAGGGTGTGTTTGGTTCGGCTTGCTCTTTTCCTTTTTATAGCAGCCCTCTTCCTTCTCTTTGTGTTGGGAAGTGCTAGCTGTGAGTGTAGAAGTAATCCAAAGCAATCCTAGCCCTCCTCTTTGTCTTGACTTCATCTCACCATTGAAGTGTGCTTCGGGTTGTGTGATTTGCCAGGGTAGAGGGTTATAGGGCCATTGGGTAAGTGGGAATTGGTGAAGGTGAGCTGTGAGTGTACTTAGGATAGTGGTTTATGCTCTAAACCATGGGGAAGAGGCAGTTTGGGATTTGGCGGGTACGGGGGTACTGTGTTTATGGTTAGCAGGTTTAAAAGTAAACTTTGGAAGAGATGCAACTTTGGCCCTCCACGTTTCTCTCTCTTTTCATTTTGTATTTGGCCGATTTTAGTTATAACAAGTTTGGGTTTTAACACAAATGGTCCTTGTCGTTTTTTTACTAAAAGAGATAAAGAAGTTTTGGATAATTACAAAAGTGGTCCCTGCTGTTTTTAACTAAAAGAAATAAAGAAGGTTAGGGTAAATTGCAAAATCAGTCCTTGTGTTTTATTTTCCTATTTTTCTTAATAAAACAACTTTCAAAACTTGGCAATTTTGGCCCTTTTTCTTTATTTTTTTCATTTTTAATTATAAAACAAAGTTTTAAAATTTACATTTTTGGTCCTTGTGTTTTATAAAAAAGTAGTTTTGGGCTTTTGTTGGGCTTGGGCTTGTATTGGGCCCACTGGGTTTGGGTTTGGGCCCAATAAGGTACAGGTTTGGTTATTGGGCTTTTTCAAGCCCAATAAGGTTATGGAGTGGGTTTTGTGTGTACAATGGCTGAGATTGGCTGTAACTGGGCTAGGATTGGTCCTTTTAAGTCTTCACAGTCTTTGTCAATTGCACACAAATGGGCTGTTGTAATTGATTGAGGGCCCATTTGGTCTTCACAGTCTTCATAGATATACTATTGGGCTTTCCCGGCCCATCAGATGGGTAAAGATTGCATTCAATAGTATTCTTCAGTTCCGGCTCCGGTTTGACTGTTGATTCTTCTGGATTGACTCTGACTTTGTCATTTTTGGACTTTGGCCTTGATTTTGCACAGTCTTTTCCATTCCATGCTCAGTTTTGTCATTTTGGCTTGGTTTTCTGTCTTTTTGTTGATATCCACTTCCTGCACAATACAAATGCAAAACAAACATATATTTGGCAGTTTTTGTCTGTTTTTGGTCATTTAAGCTCGTTTTTAGAGGTAAAAGATATGTGTAATTAAGCACTTATCAAATCCCCCAAACTAAGGTATTGTGTGTCCTCACACAATGTTATGAAGTAAACACGTAAGCCCCGTTTTCACCATTTTCTAAATTTACACTAACTACAACTAATATTTTTGGATTTTCTCGTTTTTAACAAGTTTGACTTTCTTTATTTATCATACTGGGATCATAGAATGAGAAGCGCCCGTAGAGTGATTCGGATTTCCTGACGGATAAATTTCATCGTCCTCGATTTTTCACAAGTTCCAAGCTAAGCAATTAAACAAGATCATTGTCGATATAAGTTTATATGTTAAGCCCTCATACTTATGACTTGTGAATTTTCAACTCCCAACATGGATATACGATTGAATGTGTGTACTCATTTTAATTTAACCATAGGCCAACTTATTTTCATAGTCATAATTCAAAATGAATCATGACTCAAAGCAACAACTTATTAAGACTTCGTAACTTGATTTCGAGATTTTAGAACTTTTTGCAACATATTCAACATCATAATCATAAGTTCTTAAAGCTTAGGAATGCGTTGCTTAGTTTGAACCCCTACCTCGTGGTTAACGGAGCAGGATATCACAACCAACGACCGGTGTTCTTAGTTTGAAAACCCACCCCGTTGCTAGCGTAGTGGGAAATCACGACAACACCTTCTTCCTAATATGGCTAAGGATTAGTGTCTTAGTTTGAACCCTCACCTAGACCTTTCTTCTAAGTGAGATATCACGACACACCAAATCCCTAGAAGTAAAGACGTCTTAGTTTGAACCCCCACCTCGTGGTTAACGGAGTGGGATATCACGACACATCTTTTACTTGCTCCATAATATCAACTGGTTTGATTCATTGGCAAAATTTCCAATATTCATGCATTTTTTGCATTCACATTTTTCATTCATTGCTTCTTTGGCATTTTATCTTTTTAAATTTACTACAAAATTCGCTTTTGATAAACTCAAGGTTTACCATTTGATGCTTTTTCTGAAAACATCGATTGACTTTAGTTGAATTAATTTGAGTACGTATGATTAGGTGGATTAGAAATTCACGGTGAAGAGAACCACAAAGTTATTCGTATAAGTTTTTAGAAGAAATCTTGCTTAGACATTAACTTATATTTAAACTCTTTATATTTCTCGTTCTTCCACATTTTTAAAATTTCAAAAGCTATAGAATTCGTGTGAAGCTTGGCCTAAAGGAAAAACTAGCTAGGGCTCTCAACACGCAACCGATCATGTCAGAAAATTATTCTTATTTCTACCCAAAAGAAATGCAAAACTGCGAATAAATAACGTATTATATTTTTGAAAAATTTTCAATGTTTTTCATTTTTTTGGTATTTTGGTTGTAAAACGGGTTTACGTGGTAACAATGCTGCATGGCAACAATCAAAGTCGAAGGATCCCCCCCAAACTAAGAACTAAACATCGTCATCGATGTTTTGAAGGGTATTACATTAATCTAAGGCCATTTATGAGGTATGCCAAAAAGATAAAACGTTAGGTCGATAAGGATCTTAGGATATCCGGATCCAAATGAAGCTTGAGGATGTGAAACCTCTTGATGAATGACAAAAACTGAGGTCTTCACAATCCGGGCAAATCCTGGGACAATAACAACAAACTAACAACATGGAAACCAACGGGAATGGAAACAGACTGCTATATTACACAACATACACAAAAACTTATCTAACCACTACATTACTACTACGATAAATTATGATAAGCATGGGGTGCCTCCCACGAAGCGCTTGTTTAGGGTCGCGATGCTTGACCCATCACAAGGATTTATGGATCCTTGAGGAAACAAGTGGATAATTAAATCATCATGGACTTTCATTCAATATAATTGATACGATAAGTATTGAATTTTATGATAACGTTCACTTCCTTGAGATACATCGGCTAAGAAAGAATGATTACTTTTGAAATGCTGGGATCCAGATATGGTGTTCTTCATCCCCACAGGAGAGAAAGATAAGGTGGAATTAACCGGGGATATGAAAGTAATGGGAGAAAGATCCATACAAATAAGCGGCGGGAAATGGATTCATCTAGAAGTATGAAATCTAACCAAGGGTGGGCAAAAACACTTAGCACCGATGAACTCTTGGTTCGCGTTCTTGGAACAATATTTTCCCACCACATTCCATTGTGAAGATTGCCCAGCTCGGGCTCGAATCTTAAAGCAAGGGGGGGGGAGAGAAAACGGAGAATAGGAAACGATCATACTCTGGTTGAGATATGATTGAGCGAGTCATCGGCGAACTCCTCATGATTAAAAATCACTCCTATGGTGGAGGAAACTGATCACATTCGAAAGATAAAGATAAACGAATTCATATTGAGAAAAATCAAAACATGAGTGTGGCTGCCACTACTCTTCTCTTTAAAATGATCGTTATCAATGTAGAAAGCTTTATAATCTGGAAGAGATAAATCTGAAGGAGTAGTGGGACTGCCACTACTAGGCTCTTCCAAATTAAAGCAGAAAGTTTCCGATTCGGGCAAAGAATTATCAAAGGTGTTAGTCTCCTCCAAGAAAAGGTTAGGAAATGTGGAGGTAGACTTGGTCACAACAACGGAAGATGGAACGGGATTATCTTTTAATGCTTCGATTTTAGCAACAAGACGATTGACATTCAACAATTTTTCACGAAGGGTATCGTCTTTGATCAAAAGAATGTCATCCTCAATCCTTCCAACTTCGGGAATAACAATCTCCATCACCTTTGAGCTAACGGGCTCAGAATTGGGAGGTGATGCCTCAACATACTCGACATCGTTACTAGAGAAGGAATCTTCATCAGTCGAAGTAGAATCAACGTTAGAATCAGAGAAATCCTCAGATTGATTTTGGAAATGTCAAGTAGGCGGGAGATTTGTCATGAAAAGGCATCATCACACACTTTGGGAACACCTTTGGACTCCTTGGGATTGGGGACCAAGGATTTCAACACTAGCTTTACGGAATAGTCCGATTCCGTTGCCGGAATTGTGTCAAGATGCTCATTCTCCATAATTAGAGAGTTTTACGGGCTTCCTCGGTTGATTAAAAAGGGTGTGGATTGCAATCGGTATAGTCCTCGGTCAGCATCATCCATCATCATTATCACAGTAGACGAGAGGGCGATTCCAAGCCGGAGTATTGATGTACTCAGATAGCTCGTCACTTATGATTTTCACATCTTGAACAAGTTTGCTAAGCAATTCTTGCACTTCCTCGGATTGAGCGTGCTTAACTTCAAAAAAGTTGTCCCAAGCTTGCAATAGAACCTTAGGCGTTTTCCCAAAAGAGATACGATTAAACTTTTTGAGAAAGCTTTCAATCGATTTCATTAGGTCCTCTTGGGCTTGCAAAGCTTCCATGCTCATTGGTTGAGGAGGTTGATGATTGACGGAAAATTGCGGGGTTTGAAGTTGGTCAAAACCGAAAGAATGAGAGTTTTGACTCATCGGTTGACATTCAATAGTCGCATGAGGACCCCTACAATTTTCACAGCAAAGATTTTGCTGTTGAAGATTATGCAAATCTTGCGGGGAATTGAAATCAAGGCTGTAATCTGGCTCTGGATAGATAAACTGGCTTTGAGGTGTACAGCAGTGACAATATTGAGTATCGTTCCCGCAAAATTCACACAAGATTTGCTTAGAGTGTGTGGGGTGGTGAGAGAAACTTGGAGATTGATCAAAAGAGTACGGAGTTGAAAAATCGATTTGATTTCCATTTCCATAAGTACAACTAAGACAAACTCCATCAATGAGACGACAACCGCACTGTTGGCACGTGCACGAATAACAATAAGAGTTATCCGTCGGTTGTCCACACCCTACACATTCAAAACAGAGATAAGACTCCATCAGAATTAAACAAATAAGAGGGACAAGAAAAGAATTAAACGGTTAAGAGGAAAAAGAAGATTATTTTTTTTGTTTTTCGGATTTATTAACAACATAATTCACAATTGGACAAAATCAGATAAGAGAACTTAAGCCAAATAATCGATCTTACTTCACGGTAGCTCTCAGAATGAAAAACGCACAGGTGAGCGGAGGAGTAGGAATAGCGCGAAGCTTATTTCTCCTTTCGGGTCGTAGTTCGTTGGAACAACCCTCCTTATACCCCTCTTATAGTTTGTTTAACTTTCAAAGGTGAGCCGTACCTCGCAAGAGACACAAAAGGCAAGTTTTAAATCTTTTGTTCGGGAACTTATTATGGATAATACTCCAGTTGAGAGTATTATTTTGATGGTGTTCTTTAACCAAATTATTTTTATTTCTATTTATGGACAATGTTTTTATATTTTTATTTTATTTTATTTTTAATATGATAATTATACTAGAAAAATGAAAAAAATATTTTTGTACTCTTTTTTTTTTTTTTTTTTTTTTTTTTTTTTTTTATAAAATATTCATAGATTCAAACACAAGTTGTCAATACGTAGCGATATTCTTTTTCAACCTCCCCGGCAACGGCGCCAAAATTTGATTCGCCGAAACTTACTCCTTTGAATCTATCTATATATAATATAAATACAACAAAGGATCAGAATCCGCGAGATCAAGAAAACCGGAAGCAGTATAGAGTGTTCCCGGGTCGTTATGTCCCAACGAGGCTGAAATGGAAAATCGCAAGACGATTGATGATTGGTTCTTGAATGTCACAAGGAATGATTGGGAATTAAAACTGAAAGTAAATGCACATAAAATTTAAACAAATAACATAAGCTGGAAATTGAATTAAAGCTACTAAAAACTTTTACACTAAGGCACAAATAAGCTAATCTAAATCTAAATAGGCAAATTAAGCATGCAATTAAGCTAAATTACACAAGAGAAACACAACAGTACTAACAACAGTACCACCAGTATTAACTACCAGTACTAACTTGGAGTTAGTACTGCTAGTGTTAGTTAGTACTGCTAGTGTTAGTTAGTACTGCTAAGGGAACAGAGATCAGGTATCGCGGAAACCTAATAAGACGCTAAAAATTAAGTAAAATAAAGGCTCTTAATTAATTTAAATATTCTGAATTATATTCTTTATTAAGTTTTATTTAAATTTTAATGATTAATAGAACTTAAACGCGAGGTCAGTTTAGTATATAGTAAAACGAAAGTAATCGGTATAAATACGCATATAGGTTTTAAAACGGGTCTTAGTCTGTGATCTTTCTTGTACCAAATATTAATTTAAGAAAAGTTGAGATCATACACTAATATTTTATATTTTTCCAGTAGACCACATAATGACGAAATGAAAAATATTTTGGTAAAAAAAAAAATAAAAATAAAAAATTAAAAGGAACAAAAATATTTTTGATTAATTTTGGATTTTTTATGAATTTTTAAAGATTAAGTAAACTAATTAAAAACTGTAGACGTAAATAGAGAAAAAGTACAAAAATTAAAAAGTTTATAAAAATTTCTGATAAAAATACAATTAAATAAAAAAAAAGGATAACATATTCCTTAGAAATATAAAAATGCCCAAAAGGTATTGTTTAAATAAAAAGTAAGTTAATACTAATTAAATCTAAACCTAATTTAATTAATTAAATTAAATAAACTAAATTAAGATGGTAACTATAGGGACTAATTACAGTGGAAAAGGGGACAAGGCTAACGATTTCCAGCAACAACAAACTAACAATGGGGCGACTAACAATTATAATGTAAAAGAAAATTACACAATGGTCCTTGAAGTGGGACCACCGATATGCAGCTTTGTCCATAGTGCTTATTTTCAAAAAAGAAAAAAACTATAAAAGCCAATGTTGTTAAGGGGCTTAAGGGGAACAATTTTCATAATAAGCACTTAGTCTAAATCTTACTAAATAAGCCAGAAAAGTGAGCTTTTTGGGGCTGCAGAAGCTTAATAAGCTTATGAGCTTATTTTTCTTTCTTTTGGGGGTTTAAGCCAACTAAATAAGCTAAAACTTATGGGGAACAGATAAATAGGCTAGGGGTACCCTAATGATAAGCTATGGTCACCTAATAAGCCCTAAGATAAGCTGGAATTTAAATAAGCTAGGTTAACCGGTTTAAGAATGAAACAGAAAAGCTAATTAAAAGCCTAAGATTAAGTTCACTAAAAAGCAAACTAAAGGAAATAAGCTGGAAAAACCTAAGAGTCGGGTACCTATAAGCTACATGAAATAGCAAAATATCCTAGTGCTTAAGATTTTTAAATAAGCAGTCGTTAGAAGTGGGGTGAAATGAGGTGCTCAGCACCAGGGGAGATGCACAGTGGCTAGGGGTCCTTTTTGAGCTTATGCAATAAGCTCTAAAGAGCTTATTAGCCAAATCCAAGCACAAACAGATTAAAAGGGGAGGCAAATGAGCTTATTTTCAAAGTTTAAGCCATTAAGGTTAAGAAAAAGTTGCTGATATTAGGACTTGAATTTGGCACTTTTCTAAGAAATGGCATGTGGGTACTTTGACTTTCACTTGGTGAAGTTAAAAGACAGAACAAGGGGACTTTTGAAAAGGCTATGTATGACTAAAATAAGCTCATAAAGATGATGCTTAAGCTGTTTAAACAGCTTAAGCTGTTTAACACAATTTATGGCTTTATAAAACTTAGACAGAAAACCAATAAGACCTTAAAAATTTATTTTTACACTATACTTGATTAAGCTATCTAAATTAACCCCACACACTCAGCCAAAGTTGGTACTGACGTGTGTATTGATCCCATTACAACCCCCCATTATGACCCATTTTAGGGCATTATCACAAAACACCCCCTTAATTTATAAAAGGTTGGTGTTGAATGTTTATATGGGTAAATGCAGGCTTTAAGAATCAATTATAATTGAGGTTTAATAACTCTTAACACATATTTAAACAATTTAAACAGAATTAAACATCTTAGATTATATTTCAAATTTCGACACTAGCAATTTCACAAGCACTCTTAACTTTTATTAAAACTGAAAGTATTACAACAAAAACTTAAGATAAACTGAGTACAACAATTTTAAAGCAAGCTTAATTAAATTTTAAACTAAGAAAAGTAAAAAAAAGGGATTCTTCTACTCGGCTTGTTCTCTTTTCTTTTATACAAGCTCAAAGCTCTTCTTTGGTCTTGGGCTGTGCTTGTTGTGAGAGTACAAGGCAGCATACTCAATCCTAGCCCTCCATTGGCTTTACATCATTCTCAGCCATGGATGGGGTGCTTCGGGTTGTGTGATTGTGCCAGGGGAGAGGTTATAGGGGCAATGGGTTGTGGGAATGGTGTGGGGGAGTGTAGTGTACTAGGACGGTTGGTTTGGGCTTGAACCGTAAGTACATTACTATTAGTTACTCTTAGAAACTTCCAAACGTTTCCAAGGGTAGTATGAGTTTTGGCGGTAAACGGGGAAGGACAGTTATGGTTAGCAGGGTTTAAACGAAAAGAATGGGGAAGAGGCAAATATGGCCCTCCATCTTTCATCCCTTTTTCATTTCATTCGAGCCCCAAAATTCAGTTATAAACATTTTTGGAAAGTGACAGTTTTGGTCCTTGTCGTTTTATAACAAAAGAATAAAGAAAGTTTTGGCAAATTGCAAAAATGGTCCCTGCGTTTTATAACTAAAAGGGTAAAAGGGTTTTTGGTAAATTGCAAAACCAGCCCTTGTGTTTGTTTAAACCCAATTACTTCTTTTATAAAATAACTTTAAATTTGGAATTTTAGCCCCTAAAGTTTTATAAAAAGATTTGTGGGCTTTTGTTGGGCTTGGGTTTTTGTTGGTTGGGCTTTTGGGCTGTTTTGGGCCCAATTGAAGTGTGTCTGGGCCAATAAGGCTTAGGCTAATGTTATTGGGCTTTTTCAAGCCCAATAAGGTTTAGGGTTGGTTATTGGGCTTTTTCAAGCCCAATAAGGTTATGGAGTGGGTTTTGTGTGTACAATGGCTGAGATTGGCTGTAACTGGGGCTAGGATCGGGCCTTCAAAGTCTTCACAGTCTTTGTCAAATGCACACAAATGGGCTGTTGTAATTGATTGAGGGCCCATTTGGTCTTCACAGTCTTCATAATTATACTATTGGGCTTTCCGGCCATCACGATGGGATAAGATTGCATTCAATAGTATTCTTCAGTTCCGGCTCCGGTTTGACTGCTGATTCTTCAGTATTGACTCTGACTTTGGCATTTTTGGACTTTGGCCTTGATTTTGCACAGTCTTTTCCATTCCATGCTCAGTTTTGTCTTTTTGGCTTGGTTTTCTGTCTTTTTGATGATTCCACATTCTGCTACAATCTAATGGCAAACAAACAGTATATTGGCAGAAGTTTTTGGCTAGTTTTTGAGGTCATTATTAGCTCGTTTTTAGAGGTAATAAAAGATATGTGTAATTTAAGCACTTATCGAGCTTATTAGGGTATATTGCACCATCTTTCTTTGCTTATTTGGTTTCTCTTGGCTATTTGTTCTTTTAGTTGCATAACAGTTAGGCTCCTAGGATACTTAGTTAAAAAATTAGTATTCTGCTAGCTTTTTGATTGCTTATTTTCCTGCTTATTTGTTAGTTATAAAAATTTTGTCTTTTTTAAAGTTGCTTATTGTCATCTTATTTAAAAGTTGTAAAAAAAATGAAAAACAAAAACGTTGGGATTAGGGGAAGCCTCAAGTGAGCAGGGCTCGAACTTGGGACCTCCACCCATCAACACAACATTTATAAACACATACTCACTACCGGTGTGTCTAAAATAGCTAATCCGATGTGGTTTGGCAACATTAATTATTTAAGGGCCTTTTTAGGCCAATAAGCCCATACGCATTTTCCAGCTTATTTTTTTAATTATTGTTTAAGCTGGTCACCAGCTTATTTTTCCTAGGCATTTACATAGATTTAGGACTTTTCCCTTTTTTTCAGATTTTTCCCATTTTGTTTTCTATTTTTAATCATTTATTTTCTTTAAAACTGTTTTTAAATTATTAAAAATTAAATAAAAATCAAAAAAATATAATTCTTTTTTAGATAATTTTATTTTTTCATATTGATTGTAGTTTTACATACATATATAAAATATAATATATAGTACTATGGAAAATTACCAATTTACCCTTGAGGACAAATGATTTACCCTTGAGGACAAAGGTAAAAAGGAAATTCTTCAAAATATATATAATATAATACGTATATTAACCGGTAAGTGAATTCCGGGTTGTATCCCGAAGAAATGTGAATTGATACCCTCGATTCAGTTTGGACAATGTTATGAATGATTTTCAACTTTTTGATTGATTATCTATGACTAAAAACAATTAAGACAATTAAATGCAAGAAAAATAACCAAACACGCGGACGAAAAACAGAAATGACAAATTAAACCCTAATTAGCAGCTTACCCTAGAATTTGAATTAATAATCTAATTCTATGAGTAAAAATAAAGGGATTTGCAAAATTTGAAAACTTAACGATAAAATTTGAAAGAAATCACAAAAACGAATAACGGGAATTGAAAACCGAGCCCTAAAAGCTAAAATGCTCAAAAATAAACCTATGAGAGTCAAACTAATTTTCCTACGAACTTTATGACAAAAGAAAATTTTCTAAAAAAAATAATATTTTTTTGATTATTTTTCTATTTTTTATGATTTTTTAAAGTTTTTAATGAAAATAAATGATTAAAAATACTAAATGAACTATAAAAATTCTAGAAAAATTACAGAAAATAGATTATACTAATTAAAACCTAGGAAAAATAAGCTCGAGATCACATCTTATTAAATAAGCCGCGAAATAAGCTTAAACAGCTTA
>BQNB010029436.1:1506-55732 GCA_026074375.1 Tanacetum coccineum | reverse complement strand
ACTGGTAGTTATGTCATATTAATACTGGTAGTTAAGTAGAGTTAATTCTGGTAGTTAATACTGGTAGTTATGTCCTATTAATATTGGTAGTAGAGTTAATTCGGGTAATTAGTTTTTATTAATTATGTCTATACAATTTCTTGCAGCATGTTTTTCTTTGTTTTAGACTAATCTTTGCAGGCTTAGCATGGATGTGCAAATGAAAGACAGGAGTAATAAGGTTTTAGCTTTTGTAAATTCTTAGTACATACTTAATTCTGGTTGAAAAAGAATTAATTCGGGTTGACTCTTAATTAATTATGGTTGACCAAAATTAAGTCTGGTAGTGAAATTGTTAATGCTGGTTGCGGGAAATTTGACTTTCTTCTGTTTTATCATTGTTTAAATGTTACCGTTAGAGATTTTTATGGCGCAATAGTCGTACATCAGAGAAGCTATATATAGATAGAGTTTGATTTCTCTCTCATACTTATCTTTTTATTGCTATCTCCTTTCACAAAGTAAAACTCTTCTTTAATTTCATAACGAAAATAGTCAAGCGTCCTGTTACCAGCATCTACAATTTCACTCGCATCAAAACCCAAGTCTATTAATACGCTTGTCCAATGGCTCAATTAAAGTATTGTGACAAACACAATCAAGTGGGGTTTTTGCGCAAGCCTGACGAAAGTGCAGGGTTTGCTGAGATAGTAGATTTTCTTCGAGGTTCCAACCTCAGGTATGCCTTAACTACTAATCCAACTATCTATGATTCCCTTGTAAAACAGTTTTGGCAGACTGCTACTACCAATACTCATGCTAATGGGACTCTAGAAATAAAGGCAACCATTGATACCATAAGGTACACAATCTCTGAGGCGTCAATTAGGGAATCACTTCAATTAGATGACGCCACAGGGATTACTATGTTGCCAAATGATGAACTTTTTGAGGGGATGGGGCAAATAGGGTATCCTACTGATGGAACCTTCACTTTTTGGAAAAGTTTTTTCACACCCCAATTAAGGAGTGCTTCGAGAATAAGAATGTCCCCCTCTGGGTCATAATAGGATTCATCAACTTCCGGTGAAGTTGGATCGTCGGCTAGAGCAAGAAAAGCATCAGTTTCTTCTAAAAGTAAAAAATCACTATCCCCGAAAAGAGTGAGAGTCAGAGAAGAATTTGAAACTATTGGATCATAATAGGGAGTGCTATTTCCACTGGCGATCATGTCTGAAAATCCTAGAACTTCCTGAGAATACTCTTCACAAGCTTATTTAATAACGTCGATTCGATTCGCCGTCATATCATTATAATTAACCGAATATCTCGAAGTTTGATCAAGATTATAAGTAATGGCCTCATTTCTTACTCGAAGGGTTAATTCACCTTCGTACACGTCTATTAAAGCACGACTGGTCTTAAGAAAACACCTCCCAAGAATTAGAGGTACTCGAGTGTTTGGTTCAAAATCTACGACCATGAAGTCGGCTGGAAATTGGAATACACCAACTTTAACGTTGACATCTTTAGCAATACCGATTAGTCGTGAGATCGAACGGTCCGCTAATTCTAGTGTCATGCACGTTGGAGTCAGGTTTGGAAGATTAAGCTTTTTCCACACGGAAAATGGCATGAGATTTATGCTAGCGCCAAGATTGGCCAAGGCTAAGCACTCATCCATTCCGAGAAAATCACACGGTATGAGAAATTTATCGGGGTCTCCAAGTTTTTTGGGTAACTTTTTGAGGAGGACCGCCGAGCAATGCTCATTCAACGGAGTTCTTGCTAATTCAAACAATTTTTCTTTGTTACTAATCAAACTCTTAAGTGTCGAGGCAAATTTAGGCATGAGAATTAAAGCATCCGCGAAGCTAATGTCGAAATGTAAATCTTGAAAGATTTGGTAAAATTTCTCAATTTGATTGTTAGCTTTTTCGCGGATCTTTTGGTCATTAAGTCTAGACGGATATGGAATTGATGGTTTCGGGTTAGGCTTCGGAGCACTAACGGGAGCTAGTCTCATGCTTGGAGTTTCAAGAGAAGTTGATCACTGGTGCTGAACAAGTTAATATGATGAGGAGTTAATTACTGGCTGTATTATAACTTTGTTGTTAGTGATACAGGTTAGTACTGGCAGTAAACAAGTTAGTATGTATGGTGACTAAAAAGTTCTTACTCCCTTCTCTGATAAAAGCCAAAGAGCGGGAAAGCTCCTATGATCATTGAAGAAACTCCTAAGAAGTCAAAGGAACAAATTTTACAAGAGGAAGCTAGCCTTGATGAAGCAATCAGATTGGATTCTTTACAGAAAGAAGAGGAGGCTAAACAAATACACTTGGATTCACTCTTAGCTCAAGAATTGAAGACAAAGTTGAATTGAATGTGGCAACAGAGAAAAGAAAAGCTCATAAGTTCAATTTGAAGCTCAGCATTACACAAATGAAAGATTGGGATTTGATTAGAGAAAAAGATTGTAGTAATTGATGAGTTGTCAAAAAACTCATGCTAGGATGTGAATTACAAGGAGTGATTTTGCAAAGAAGATGGTTAATCTTGTAAAATAAAGGAAGAAATTTTTTGCAGAGGAAAGAGCAAGAGCTTAAAAAAAAAATATGCCATGACCCAATCCCAGCTGAAGACTTATATGAGAATTACCTTGAGATTGGGGACTGGAATGTTATCTAAGCTGGAGAATTTAGTATTGAAGAAGTCAAGATGAAGGAAATTTGATAAGCATGTGAAACATGTTGAATCCTTTGCACCAATAAATTTTGAAGCTCTTATAAGCTTAGTTTGGAAAGATTTGGTGAAGAGCTTCAGCAAAAGACTCCAAAAAGACTGAAAGATGATGAAGCAAACAGGATGCTGAGCAGCCAAAAAAGTCTGGGAAAAGGAGAAAACAAATGGCAAGGAAAGGATTGCATACAGACATTGATAAGGATGACTATGAAGGTTCAGATGAAGTTAGTGAGCAAGATGATTCTGTCACAGGTACTAAAATTTTAATAAATCATGTTCCTGAAGCTATGAAAACACCTAGTATAGCTACATATAAGATCATCAAGCAAGGAGAAAAAGGAGTGTACCAAATAGTTAGGGAAGATGGAATGATGTTAGTGTCATGTATTTTTGGTTGCTATACTAAGGTTATATATAGAGTTGATTCTTATAAGTTATATAGGATTGTAATGAATAGATATGGGATGGATGGATTAGAAGTATTTAAAGAATATGTTTGAAGAACCTCTTAGTACAGTTCTATTTGGGAGTGCATTGGACAAACAAAAGGATCATAAGTTGGGAAATTATGATGCCTGTAGAGTACACTGTTTTGACTTAGAGTTTCAATGGATTATTATCGTTGATTGAAAGAAAATATCCATTGTCTGCTGAGATATGCAAAGCCATGCTAGATAAGAAACTTCAAGGAGGAAAACCAGATGAGGATTGTTATAAAATGTTGAAAATGATGGAAAAGCAAGCTGGTATTAGGAAGTAGTGAAGTTGAAGAGTTCAGAAACCTTAGGGATGAGATAAGAAGGATAACACTTGGGGAGGTGCTACTGCACTAACACAACAAATGGTTATCAGTTCCACCATGTCTATATCATCATAAGAACTGGCTAGTCCAGGAGCAAGGCTCTGGTATAAGACTCTCAAATCGTTCTTATGGTTGACATACTTGCAAAATAAGTTGTAATGGTTTTCAACTCACCATATCTGTTTAAGTGAAGGAGATTGGTTGCGCCACAAGTTTATGGCTTGTGGTAAGGCTGTGGAAAAAAGCCATACTAGTCCATGAGGTTATGGCTATGGTAAAGACAAATGGCGGATCCATATTAGATGGTTGACACCTTTACCAAAAAGTGGGATGGTGTATCATCTCACCAAGTTTTCATGTACAAAGAGTTGATTTGGTTTTCAACCACCATGGAATTTACCTTTTCTAGGTGCCAAAGGATTGACTAGCCCTGAGCAAACGGCTACAGGTAAAGGCATATCAAATCCGTTTATGGCTGTAATGGTTTGCCAAAAACCATATGGTATTCAACTCACCAATGTTTCATGTACTGAGAGTTGAAATGGTTTTTAGTCGACCATGGACATACACCTTTCTGGTGGCTAAAGGACTGACTACTCCAGAGTGATGGTCAAATGGTAAAGAGACATCAAATCCATTTAGCAATTTTCAATGATTCACCTCTCACAGGAGTTTAACACTCTGGAGTGATAAGAATAGACTGGAAACTTTATGATTTGATGTACATATTGTTCCCCTTTTTTTTTCAATGTTGTGATATGGACGGATTGTGCAAGAGCTTTGAAGACTAAGTTGTGTCAAGTTCAAAAGAGATGATTTGAAGTGTTGCAGATCAAGAATAACTGAGATTCTTTACAACATCCTCTAGAAGAATGCTTAAGTATTTTTTTTTTTTTTTTTATTTAATAAAAAAAATAAATTAGGTAAAGTTCAAGAATTTTTGAAGGATTCTTGATGTTCACAGGGTGAAGATCAAGGTAGCGGGAGGATTGTTGGGAAATAGATTGTAACAGATTAATCAATAAAAAAAAATGGTAGTATAACAGTTAAGTCTGGTAGTAATAGTTAGTTCTGGTAGTATTGAGTTAATACTGACAGTACTAAATTAAGTCTGGCAGTACTAAGTTAGTACTGGTAGTCTTAGCAGTACAAGAGTTAGTACTGGTCATAGTTAGTTCTGTTCATAGTTAAGTCTGTTTATTGTACAAGAAAGTAATAGTTATCTTAGAGATATCTTAGGAGATATCTTTGTAAGGATATGTATTATTCCTTTCACACGGTTGTAAAAAAAAAAAAAAAAAAAAAAAAAAAAAAAAAAAAAAAAAAGCCCATTAGGGTTTTCCTTGGTGTATAAGAGGAACCCTAAGGCACGATGTTATGTACTACGTGATTGAAAAATATCAATAGAAGCATAGAGCTTATTAGCAATTTAGTATTATCGTTTCTTCTTAATTCTTGTGTTAAGTTTCCGCATTAACACTTGATATTCATAGTCAGTGTCTCTCATATAGTTGATTTGGATTTATCTAAGTTATCTATCGTCTTACAAAGGCTAGTCAGATCCTATACCAAGGACCTACATTTCCTATCTTGTTCACCATACTCAGAACCACGCATCTGCCTTTCAAGAGCATCCATAAATCTTTAGAGTATCGTTGCTATCAAATACGAGAATAAATGTCATTTGGAAGCCCTTGGAATCAAAAGAGATCTTGCAAAGACGATCAATCTTTCGATTATTTTTCTCTCTTGCAGCAGTCCAAAGTGGGGATCCTTAAGAGTAGGAGTGCATTTGGTGCGGTTCCAGCAAGTGACACTTGAGCAATAACAGGCAATGGGTGATCACCATTCTGAATAGAATTAATCATTGCTTCACCATCCGTTTGCTCTTCAAGATAGTTCATAAACCGTTCACGCCACTGAGAGTATTCACCCCGATATAACAACGGAATCCGCATTGTCGAACCAACCGTAATCACGTCTCGACTCATCTTGTCTCGAACAAAAATCCCGATAGTCAACGAATAATCCCGACAAGCTTGCTCAATTAATCACCACAAACTAACTAACTAACTTGCGCAAACAAAAAAATTATTTAATTCGCAAGAAAAAAAATCCGTAGACTAAAAAAAATTCACTAAAAAAAATATTTAACACAAAATGTTAATAATTTTTTTTAATAATTTTTAAATTATTTGTTATGAAAATGAATCCTAGCCCAACAACTATTCCAAACCCATTCGGCCCATTTATCATCATTCGGTGATAAACCTTCAACTTGAGATGCAGTAATAGTTGATTAAAACTCCCAAGTAAGGACAAGGTGCAAGAGCGTTTTACTTTAGAGCACTAACGGATTGCATTATTAGATGGCACTAGGACTCGTGTAATCTATGTTCAACAGAACAGGGCTATAAGTAAAAAATTGAAACTAAATATGTAAACTAAAAAAAAAACTAAAAAAAAACAAAAAATTAAAAGTTGAAAAGTGATAAAGTTTGAAAGTAGAAGGTTATATTTACTTTTGCTTAAAAAACAAAGGTTTAATAGTAAACAAGTTAAAATATAAATGTAAAAATGAAAACTATTTTAAAGTTGAGGGGCCAAAAGTGTAAAATTGGAATTATAACAAATAAAAAAACGTGTTTCCCTCCTGTTTTGCTTTCGTTTTCGTTTTAAATTTCTAAAAATGCAACGAGTGAACTTTTAATCGTACGGGATGATACGGTTATCGTCGGTAAAATCCGAATATACCACGTTGATACTGAAAACGGAATCTCGAACACAACGTCTAAGTTATAAGACGTTTTGTAAACGTTACTCTGAAACCGAAAACCAAAAATTTGTTAAAACGTGAAGATTTTGTTCTTGTGTGTATTAGTTCGGTTTGCTCTAGATTTTGGATTGGTTCGGTTCTTTGTAATATGACCAGATTGGTTGTGCTTTCAACTGGCTCGTTCGGCTCACATCAAAAAAAATTTGTTCGGTCCTTTAGATTGTTACTCGTTCGGTTCTAGTCGTGTTCCACTCGTTCGGTTCAAGAAGTTTCTAACTCGTTCGGTTGATGCAAGTCTTCATCTTAATGATATTGAAGATATGTTCCTTCTGTATTACCAAAACAAACTCCACCACCTCGATGGCAATATTCAGACCCACTTGGTTGTTGCACTTTAGTTTTTCATTCAAAGAACTGTACTTAAGCATAGAGTTGAGGATGTCCAACTAGGGGTGGAAAGTTACCAACCCAATGGTAAAGCCATAAGATTCAGCTCGCGGGGTTGCATGCAAAGAATTTTATACAATATTCTACAAACCCAGGGTGTAATCTATGAAAGCATGACTGGCTAAAAGTGTTTGTTAAGAGAAGACGAAGTGTGTAAGTTTTGGAATGCAACAATCATGAAAGTTAAAGATGAGCTGCAATATAGACTGAACAACCTCCGGATGGGTTATTCTACAAACAGGCCTATAAGACCTTTGATGTGAGTTTCACAAGCTTTAAATTTACAAGACTAGAAATACCGATTTTGACTAAAAAAACAACACAGGAAAGTATACCCTTTCGTATGTAATATAGCTTAGGTAAGTCCAGGTCGTCCCAAGAGAATTGTAGTTTTCACAATTTGTAATTAAGTTACTAAGGCTAAAATGATTGTCACTTATCAAATTAACCAAAACATGTATATATTGAATATTATAAAGAAAGCGATTAAGAGATGATGAAAGCAAGGAATTAAAGTATGTTTGTTTAGGCAATGATCACTAAGACAATAATATGTTTAGGATAGTGTTTATAAGTTTAGAAAGGAAGATAACACAAGTTACAAATCCTTTCGGCCTATATTCTTATATAAAATATGTTTTAGCAATTCAATAAACAAGTATCCAAACACTTCATATCCAAGATCATATAATTCCCAAACAAACATTAAGCGACTACTCCATAATCAAACAAGTAACAAAACATATAACATTCATCATGAATTCAGTAAAGATCATATTCAAAGATAAACAAGATTTATACCAACTTCAAGAGCAAATGTTTGATGATTTCATAAGTTTTCCCAATGAAAACTATATTATATTCAAAGTAAACCCGGAAACTATGAACAATTCTGTCACAATCGCTTATAGATTCGAATTACACTTCAATACTACTTCCTTGGATGGATTAAAACCTGGGAATATTGATGAACATCAAACAAGTTCAACCAAATTCCCCAAGAATACTTTCAAACTCTAATTCTACTTGTTGAGAGGATTGTAGATGATTGTGTGTTATTAGAAATGGATTAATGAGGTTTGAGAATGGTGGTTGGTTTTTGGAAATTGATGGTGGAGAGTGGTGGTAGTCGATGGTGGTGATGATGGTTTGAAGGGGTGTTTGGATCCTTGGTTTGTCAAGCCAAGATCCCCAATTTCTCCCTCTCTAAGTTGTTATAGAGCTAAAAGGAATTATGTGTGTTTACCTGGAGTTCTAGGGGTATTTATTGGCTTTAGAAATACTTAGGGACCAAGTTGGGGGGTGAATGTAGTCGAATTTGAGGCTAAATTCATGAATTTATTGCATCAGACTGAAAGTACGACGCACATTTATATATGTGCGTCGTACTTTTATCTCAGTAGAGAATTTCGGATCATAATTAGAGTAATATAGTTTCATGTTAGGTTTATTTAATATTTTGTCATAACTTTGTTGTCTTGTTGATGATGGATTCGATTCTACACTATGGCGTGGAGCTTAAGGGTCCATAAGCTTATTAGATTTACCTAGCTTAATACTTTATTTTGCTTTTGTTAAGCTTAAACTTAATAAAGTTAACAACTTTATTACTCTTTAAGTGAGATTAAAGCTAACAGAGAAATATGCTAAGTTTTCTTATTAAGTTTATGTAATCGGGTGGTATTTTATTAGTTTCGGTTTCGTCATTCGGGTTTTACTTCTTTTCCTTTTTCCATTATTATTAGTTTTAGCTTATTTAGCTTAATATGCTTTTATTATTGTTATGCTTATTATTGTTAGTTTAGTTGCCATGCGTAGTGAGTAGTTTAACTTGTGTCTGCTAAGTGGTTAGTGATTTGGAATTTAAGTGCGGTTTTAAAAAGGTTTAAAAAAATTTAATAGTCAATTTACATACCGTCATTTACTTTTAATGCAATTTAAATACTTGTCATTTATTTTCTTGCAACTTGTTTTCTAAGGATTTTTATTCGTTAAACCTAAGCCCGCACTTAAGAAACATTTCACGTCACTTAGCAAGCATATTTGTCATTTACATCTTTTAGATCAATTTTAGTATAATCTTGTAGTTTTAAATCATAGAATTAATATTAGTTTAATTTGTAGTATAAAAATAGTTTAAAACCAAAACCAAAAACTTGAATGACAATCAAGCTCGATTTACAACTTGAACGTGAATTTCCATTCATCTCTCGCCGAGGAAAACGATACCCGTGTTGATTACTTATTATTCTTTCCTAAGAATAATTTGTATGATACTTTGCTTACGTATACGTATATGTGTTTTCTATAAATATATATATTAGATATCTGAGGGTTGTATTTGACTGACATCACTTGTCCTCAAGCAAAATAAGAAAAAGAAATAACCTTTACAAACAAAACTAGAATTATGAAAAATATTTTTGGATTTTTAATATGTAAAAACAGAGATATTTGGCAATACCCACTAATCATCAAGCTGTATAACATGACTAAGCACCTCACGAATAAGAAAAAGTATAATTCACTCAAACACTCGTATGATGTAATAAAGGGTAAAAGGGAAATCACACTCAGTTGCTCAGACATGATTCATTAAGTTACCATAGGCTTGTACAAGAAACAAAACTGCACCGACATGGCGTAAGCACCGGGTATAATTATCAAAAGAGGACTTTTATTCGGGTTGTAACGTTAGGCTAAGGGTTAATCGGATAAGGCATGAGAAATATATACTGAAATTGGTTTTATAATATACATGTCGACAAGTACAAGAAACCCATGTTGCTAGTTACGACAATCCACAAACCCAAGAGATAATCGAACATCTCAACTATTATTCATATTTCACTTTCTCTCTATTTTTTTCCCTTTTTTTGATTTTTTTAATCACTTTTTTTCATTTCTTTTCTCTTCATCTTTTTTTTTCATTCCACTTTCACACAACTAATAATTCCCTCACACTTAATATAAGTGTACACCACAAAAATACGAAAAACGAAGTTTTGAACCTTCGACTTCGTTGAAATGGTACAACCCTCATAACAAAGTGTGATCAAACTATAAGCAAAAAATTAACCAATCATACCGAGCAACTAGCAACCAACCATAGGGACTTTCGACCAGGGATAAGGTTAGGCTAAATGTTATATATTTTTGTATTTTTTTTAGTTTTAGTGGATGAAAAAATAAATATAATGGCTTAGAGGTTAAACTAGGGGTATCTAGGACTAAAGATGAGTGCTAAAAAAGGGTTTTATTTGGGTGGTTAGCTAATAAGTGTAATTAGCTAAAAGAATATATTAAATGGATGAGCTAATTTGGTTTAAATTCTATATTGCCTCTTTATCATATAAAAATACCTCTATCACGGGAACGTGATCTCAATGTGGTCTCGTAATGATTTAACAAGCACAAGTTCTAAAATCAATAAATCACCGGCACACTCATACAAATTTTAAATTGATACCAATGCTTCAAAAAAGGAGACAAATTACAAATACACAGCCATAACGACGGATGAGACACTTGCAATTGCATTCAAACCTTAACTCGAGAAAGCTAAAGGCAAAAACTATCTTAGGTATCAAAGATGGATACCTGAATTCTGTTGGGATTAAAAGACTTCATGATTATCTTGAAGTTACTACTGTTAAGGTTAGAGTTACTGCTGCTAAGAAAAACTTAGTGTTGTTCAGTAATCTTAATGAAAAATATGCTAAGTAGTTAGTACTGCTAGTGTAACTTAGTTACTACTGCTAGTGTAACTTAGTACTGCTAGTGTAACTTAGTACTGCTAGTGTATATTAGTACTGCTAGTATATGTTACTACTGCTAGAGTAAAGTTAGTACTGCTGGTGAAGATTGAAGAAAATATTCTAAGTAGTTACTACTGCTTGTACACAGTTAATGCTGTTGGTGTATAAGTTACTACTATGCTTGCTAGTTCTCATTACCGGAACGTCTCAAAGCAGACAACACGGTAAGAGTGAATCAGATAGTTACTATCTTTCTGATTATGTCGTCAATTCATTTACTGGACCTTTATCGATATCCAGTTGACACAAGCTTGATTCATATAGAATCTCGCAAGTCACCTACCGCAGTGCTGTTTGATGATGACACTGGAAGGATTTCCATTCGTCATTGTGAATACTAAAGAGTATCACTCTGAATGTTCTGGCAGAATCACAAGGATAATGCGTAGGACTCTTGTTAACAGCTTGTGAACTTAATGATGTTCAACAAGTGTTTGTCATGGAATGTGTCCTAATGAGATTTATTTGATGATCTCTTGGCTCTAGACTCGATTAGTGCATTTTGGTTTTTAGTAATCGGAGGCTGGAGCAGACTGCCACCTATTCAATATTAACTAACTCGGAGTGAGAAAGTCAATAGAAGTCGTGTGTATCTCCGTGACAAATGAGACAAGTTTCTTTTGAGAGAAACCCGAATGGCTGGGAAGGGTTGTGCATTGCATCACTGGGTCCATGATGTCGTCTTCAATGTCAGCAATCAACATTGTGATTCTGACAGCATATGTATTGACCCGGTTTCTGCCTAAGTTGTGTGGAGGGCTTCTTTCTTTAGACCCTTTATCCATACATTTCTTTTTAATTCTTCAACCCCTTCAATGCTTACCAAGACGTCATTACTAACACCTTGTTGTGATTGTTCCAGTGTTAGCTCAATCTTAGTCGGCATTATTCCCTTATACACATTCATCTCCAATCATACCTAAGGACTGCTATTTCTAACTATGGAGTGTCCTTGGGTAGATCCCTCCGGTTCTGGTTGGATCATAGGACAAATACCTAACCTTACCACCTTATGACTTCAGGAATCGTTGTGAAACTAAGATCGTTGCTTAGGGTATGAGATCATAAACCATAAAACCGTTTCCGAATAGCACTTTGAGTCTTTTAGATCACATTTTAATTACATTTCTCCCCTTATTTTAAATTCTAAGTCACTTAGATTTTGAAATACTGTGTGATTAAAATTTGTCTTGAAAAGGCCATGGGGAAAAATGTTGAAGCTTAGCATGAATTATTTGGAACTGTGTCATCTTGCTCCCCCTCAATTTTACATATGTTTGACACCAATAAAAATGATACCAAGTTGTAAAATCGATATAAAATTGAGGTTGAACACTTAGTCATCTTATAACTATCATTCTATTGAATTGTCATTATTATCTTGTTGTTATTAAGAGACTTTTTGGGAATGGTTTGAATACATAAGAATGGCGTGAGATGATGTATCCAAACTCATTAAAAATTTGTTTTTTTGAAAAGCTACCCTTGAAAGGATGGAGTGTTTGAACCACATTTTGAAAGATTATGAATTGTCAGTGAGAAATTCTTGAAAAATTGTGTTCAACATTTTGAAAAACATCATGTTAGAAGACTTCTCTTCCAACTCTAAGGGTAAGCGCACTTATGCGTACACTATCCTTTTTCTTGAGCTTAAAACTTTGAATGTCTTGTAAGAACAGCTCAAGACCGAGACGTTGAATTTCTCGTGTTAGGATAATGTTATCTGTATAGATAACTATCCTTTATTTGAAGTCCGAGTTTCGTACTGATATTTGCACATAAGCCATTAAGAAAACTTAGAAATGACATGTTTTGAAAGCATTTGAAACTCCTGTTCGAACTTCATTTACACGCCCGTGTCGATATTAATCAACATTTCTAGGTACGTAAATGTTATCGATTCCAAGAGACATGTCGAGAAGAATATTTTTTGAAACATTTTCTGATTTTTTTGATTTTGTATTTTCTTTTTGAAATTTTATATTTTTGTATTTTTCCTTTTATAAAAAATATTTACATGTTGACCTCAGCATTGTCTTGTCTGCTAGAGGAACAACTTTTGGAACCAGATTTGAACGTGACAGTTCATTGTTGTGGTCGTGAATTCCAAGTTCTGAACTGTTATGATCAAAAGTCATTTGTCGTGGAGGAGCGAGGCCTGAACTGTTGTGAACAGACGTCATCTGATGTAGCTCATCTTTTGTGAAACCATTCTGGCACTGGTTTCTTAGATATCAGTAATTTCAGCAACCACACTCTGAGATTTTCCTGCTTTTCATTGTATAGTGCATCTGCATTTAGGTCAATTCGTTGTTGCTTTTGACCATTGAATGACGTACCTGCACTTAAGAGAGTACCTGCACTGACATTAAGAGCTTGTTCGCTTTCACATTGGTTAGTGATATCTTCTTTTGAACCATTTGGGGTTCAACTATCTTTTCTTCTTTTTTTTCTTTTAAAACCTTATTTGTGCTAAAGGCGGATATCTTTCCAGTAGGAACCCATCTAAGACCAATTGTCTTGAAAATTCTACCCGTCGGTTTCCACCTAAGACAAGATCCAGGATTCATTGTTTTCTCAGGGACAGTGGTAGTCTTTTTGTTTAAGAACCTATGTCCTATGGGGATCTGTCTTTCTGGTTTCTTAGATGCACTTGACTTTTCTACGGGCATATATCTCTTTGTTGTCTTATGGGATTTTGCATCCTTATTCTGTGCAGAGGCACGAGGATTTAACCTTGAGAGTATTCTCTAAGGACGATTCATCATGATTTGCCACTGTATAGGCACTTTTTTGCATGTAGGAATTGCAAGTCATTAAACTTAAAGAAAGGCTCTTGTTTCCTATGTTCTCCTAAGTAAAACATCTTTGTTTGAACCTGACTAATCATTGATGTGCTTGCCAATTTTAGTGTTGGTTGCAACCATTAGCAGTGTTGGCGTTATCTGCAGGGATCAATCATACTAGGGTTTCTCCATTTCACACTTTGTCCTTTCTGAAAGTTGTGCACTTATCTTAGCTTTCCTCTAGGTAGTAGTTATGAACCATGTCATTGAGGCCTACATAATTCTTTAGGGGACTGAATGACACATGCTTTGGGTTTAAACCTAGAGGGGCCGGTGTAATCACATTGGTGTTTCAAACTACTTGTTTTCTAATCGAGGCACATTTGTGAGTGACTTGTTTAACAAAACCCATCCGACACATTAGTTTTATTAACCGGACTGTTTCGTTTGAAAATTCACACTTCAGGAGGAATTTGAAAAAGGAGTCGGTTTTCCTAAAACTGATGGTTTTGGAATTCGTTGAGCATTTGGTTGTCGAACAACAGATGGTTTATCAAACTGAGTTTCCACAGACTTTCCTTTACATTTCTCAATGAGTTTCTTTAACTCACTTATTGCTATGTTCTTGTCTTGCAGTTGAGCTTTCAAATCTTGTATTTCAAAATATTGTTCACGTTCCTTTCGAAATACATTTGACGCCTTGTCTTTGCAAACTGTGTCATTTTTCAGTTGTTCTTGACATTCTTGTAAAGCGATTTCAAGAGAAATAGAGTGTTTTTCTAATTTAGCAAAACTCTGTAAAAGCTCAGTGTAAATCTCTTTACTTACAAATTCAGTTTGTTCAGAAAGCTTTTGTGCAAGACAGTCACATTCCCTGACTTTATGAAGATATAAGCATTGTAATTCAGTGATCTCATCTAAATCAGATGAAGAAAGAACACATAACATCTTTAGACACACATTCTTGCAAAAGCATATCATACATGTTGGAAAATTCTGCCTTATCAGATTCAAGTTCATCAAGTTCATCTTCAAGAGATTCAACGTACTTTAAATCTGCATGCATTTCTTGCTTAAGTTCATGTACAAATGCGAAACTATCATTCTGAGTCTTAAGGGCAAGGGGCATCAAACATGTCTTAACTAGGATTTCCATATCTTGCGCAGTTGGGTTACGAAGATGAAGAAGGTCGTTTGAATGTTTATTTTTTTCAGATGATTAATGTTATTTGTCATGACATTATATGCTTGTCTACTTTTGCTTATTGATTTAGACAACTGGTAAGAAATCGATGTTTTTGAAAATATTTGGTTTCGTTTTCACAAATGATTTTCTCCACATTTTCTTTCTTATTTCATTTGCCTGTGCGAACTGAATTTCATAATGCTGAGTCGGGGGTTTAAAAATTTCATAAAGACTATTTAACTTTGTGTAGTCAAAAGGTTTCACTAAGTCTTTATTCAATTTTGATCGACTCTCTTCTTTAAGAGTCAGAATCTCTTCCCTATCGGGGACGAGTCTGTTTGCAGGATCAGATTGGTCATGTGGGATCGCATACAAACATGGTTTCTCATATTGAGCCTTTTTGAGGTACATTGGATTGGCAAAGGTAGGTCTTCCATTAAATGTAGGGCATTTGGGTGCTAACATATGAATGGTTTGGATTGATTGACTTCTTTTGTAAACAATTTCATTCAAAAACTTTAATTGGTTTTCCATTGAAATCATTTTGTCAATATCTTTTTCTTCCTTAAGCTTCAAATCCGTTATTACCTTTGTTTTCTCCTTGACAAGACCTTCGTAATGTGACTTTGTTAAAAGACTCTGTTTGACTAACTCATCGTGTTTCTCTTTGACAACAGAAATTTCGTAGGCTTTAACTTTTAAACCTTCTTTTATGTCAATTTCTTTTTGAGCTAATAGTCCTAGAGTTTCATTTAACTTACGTTCAAGTTTGTCATAGTCAACTGTACGATCATTAAAGGCCTTGTACCTCTCAAACTCAGTCTGTTTATTTTGAAGTGCAACTAAGCAACTATCCCGAATACTATTAGATTCCCCTAGAGTTCTACTAGTTTCTGCAAGGATAGATTTGCACTCAGTTAATTCTTAAGTTAATGTTGCATTTGCTTTCTTTAATTGCTTTTGAATCTTTTTATTTTCATCGACATCAAGTTTCAAATTAGCAATTAAATTAGCAAGTGCAACACGTTCATCATCACATTTTACATCATTTTGGTCACCCTGAATATCATTATCACACATATCCGGTGAGTCAGGAATGACATTACTATCACCCATTTCCACTACACATGTGTTAGTAATGGATTTAGATTGCTCAAAATGTTGTATGTCATTGGCAAACACATTATCGTCAGTATCGTATTGTACCTGTTCCAATGGCTCAGCGTCAGTTCCTGAGTTTGCATTAGGAACCTCCTGGATCTTTGACATGTAACTGTAATGTGCTTCCAACTCTTTTACATCAATTTCTCCATCCGTGTCTGCTAGCCAGTCAGATTGCTCTGCTTAAAGTTGAACACCTTTCTCAGCTTGTTTACACAGCAACATCTTTTCCTTATGATACGTGGAGTCTTTAACCTATTTTGGCTTTCTGCATTCCTTAGCATAATGACAAAATTACTTGCAGTTAAAACACTGTATCCCAGACTGTTGCACTACTTGACCAACTACAGTTTCTATAGCCCTAGCAACATTTACTGCCCTCTGATTCCCAAACTGTCCAAACTGATTATCATTTTTGTACCTTGGAGTAGTATCCACATTCTTGTTTCTGGTGTTTGAGGAAGTTTTGAGGTTGTTGTTGGTAGGTTTGTAGATTTTCTTGAAGTACTTTGCAATGAGAGCCAAATTTTTCTGCATGTCTTTATCCCTCTGAGCTTGTTCAGGATCACTGTCTTCTTCAGAAGTTGACTCAGATGGTGGTGTGATTGGTTTGGCTATCTCTTTGCCTTTGTGTCTTGTAGTTGCATGAGATCTGGTTGGAAGTGAAGCTTTTGATGTTGGTGCATATGATTTGTGAGCTTGATGATTGATAATACGGGTCTTGAAGTGTTTGAGCCATTAGCAACAAGTGCTAATTGGGTAAGACAATACTTGGCCATTCTTTCAGCACGAGTTCATGTAACTTCCTTTTGGTATTGTTCCAGAATGTCAAATAGCTTATGTATGAAACTTCCATCCAACTGTGTTGTTGCTTCACAATTGTGACAAATCTTGACCATTCTGGTTGAATTGCGAAGAAATTGAACATTGACTTGCATCGTTGCAACTGTCAAGTTGTTTCTGATCATTTCATTCATCATTTTGTAGAATCTTGTGTATAAGTCTCAATTGTTCTCCATCTAAGGTAATTTGACCAAACTCCCAAAATAAGTTTGTCTTGACATCTGAATATTAGTGATTCACCTTGTTGTAACCTTACCGATGGCTTCCCCACATTATTCTTGAGCGGTCTGACAAGCATCAACAGTTAGTTATTTCGTCTCCAATTCCAGTCAATATCAAATAATCGTTCTTTTTCCTGATTCATAATGAGCTCTGTTCTCAAGTCCATATTCGTAACAGTCTCACATTGTTTGTTCAGAACTACAAGGAGAATCTCTGTAGCAGGAACATCTGTGTTTGTGGACAAACGTTGTAGTGTAGGGACCTCTGAGAATGCACTTCCGCAAGGCATCACCATTTGTCTTGTATCAATGTATCGTAAGAACCGGATCGCCATTGTTGCAAAACGTCCTGTTGCAAGCATTGTGCGATCCCTTGCACCTGCTGCCATTATGTTGTTTGCATTGAACTGTCGATTGTGGAAGTTCCACTTGGAGTTTGTCCATGATGAATATTAAAGAATAATGAATGTAAAAATGATTGAAGGATCTTAAGTGTTATGAGGAGTTGATTGGATTGTGGTTTGAATTGAAAGTAATTAAATTCACGTAGGATATTACAATCAAAGATTTAAACCGAGAATTGAATTTCTTTCCTTCGGGGATTTGTACAAAATCGAGAGAAAACCGGAAAAGTTAATTGTTGTTTTAAAGTTTGTTGAATATGTGTCCCTGTATCCCGAAATTAAAGTCCAAAGTCCTTGTATTTAGTCCATGAAGTTTGTTTGTCTTGATGTGATGTTTTGATTAAACGGTGATTAATATATATTCCCAAATTAAGTCAAATACCACCTAAGGTCGAAATTTTTTTTCTTCTGGAAATTAGGGTTTCAAAACATGTGTATTCAATGGACTAAACGCAATGACTTTAGTCAAAACGCAAGTGTTCTTGGTCAAAACGCAACACTTGATCAAAACGCAACACTTTATCAAAACGCAACAATTGATCAAAACGCAACGTGTCTACTCAAAACGCAACGTCTACTCAAAACGCAACGTGATCCCGCGCGTCATTTAACGCGACGGGATATATAAACTCTTTTCTATTTAGAAAAGAGTTAGTTGATCATTCTAATATTTTTTCATTTTCTATTTTCTCTCATTCTCTCTCCTCCTTCTCTCTCTAAAAGATCAACTCTCTCTAATTTCTAGTTTGATTCGTGTATGATATATGTTATGAAGTGATTACGGGATCCTACAGACAGTTGGCTCTTGGGGTAACCCTTGAGTCGCTAAGCTAGAGGTCCTGGGTTCGACTCCCAGTTGTGGTATATAATCCACGTCAGCTGCCACGTGTACGCCACGTGGTGACACGTGGACGCCACGTGGCATGCCACGTGGCCGACCCGATCCAGACCCGGACCCAATCCGATCCAAACCCGGCCCAAGACCTGACCTGACCCGGCCCATGACCTAGTTGGCCACCACCGTTGACCGGTGGTCCGGCGGTGGTTGACCGGTGGTCCGGTGGTGGTTGACCGGTGGTCCGGCGGTAGTTGACCAATGGTCCGCCTCCGTTGACCGTCGATGACCACTGTTGACCGGAGGTCCAGTGGTGGCTCCGGTGACTACTAGCAGGCCACGTGGCACCACTCAGGAGGTGACACATGGCCATCTAATGATTGGAATGTTAGATGGCAGGTCCTAGGTACGAGGTTCATAATTCGGAGGTTTCAGTACAAGGTTCAGAGCAGACGGGTCAGTACGAGGTTATAATCTCGAGGCTTCTAGAAAGGTGACGTGGTGGCTCTTGATTGGCTGAAAAGGGAATATAGCAGCTGGCAATAATTAGCGTACTCATTAAGCAATTAAGAGTCGGTGGTGCACAAGAATTGACCAAAATACCCCTGGATCTGGAAGTGTTATTGGTTGAGTACCTGAATTGACGAAAATACCCCTAGCATCCTTTTGAGGCTATAAAATGCACGCATCTGCTCATTTGTGAGGGTGTTAGATTTTTAGTTTATTTTGATAGTAGTGTAGGTTAGTTTTAGGAGTAGTGTAGTATAGTTTTTAGCTTATTGTAAAAGCTTTTATAGCTTATTGTAATCAAGATTTTGAGCTTATTAATGAAGATGTTTAAGGTTGGTTTTTATTAATGCTTATTATTTTAATGCTTTTTCTTATGCTTATTTTTCTTCTCATTTTCTTTTGCTTATTTCCCAAATAAGCTCATGCTTATAGCTTATTTTAGATCCGATCTCTTAAGCTTTTATTCTAATAAGCTAATTCCATTGCTTATTTAGACGCTTATTTTATAGTATTTTTGATTTAGAGCTTTTCGAGTGAGCTTATTTTAGCTTATTTTCGATTGCTTATTTTTATTCAAGCTTATTTTTTATAGATCCAATCCTTAATCATACCCGATCCGAGTTCACTTGATTGAACAACTTAGTTTTGGGTGGATTTGGATCTATTATTTTTAGCTTATTTTCTAGCATAAAGTTTGTTGCTTTTTAATTCTAGCTTTTTTTTCTTAGATCTAAATCTTTAAATATACCCGATCCGAGTTCACTTGATTGAACACTTTAGTTTCGGGTAGATTTAGATCTAAAGTTTTCATATTTTTATTAGCTTATTGTCTTTAGAATAAAATCTAGCTTATTTTGTCTTAGTAGCTTATTATTATCTTGTTCATCTTAACCCTTGTTTGTTTTAATGTTGATAAAATCTATCCAACTCTTAGGCGAAGAGCTTATGGGTCTTTTAAGCTTATTTTACTAATAAAGTTTTAAGCTTTTTAAGTTTTTACTTAGCTAATTAGTTAATAAAGCTCAAAACTTTATTAGCTAATTAGTTATTTAGAATCTAATAAAGTTATAAACTTTAGTGTTTAATTAAGTTTACTAGATCGGGTGGTTTATATTCGTCTCTATTTTCTTCAATCGGGTTCTTCCTCCTTTTCCTTTTTCATTAGTTTGTAGTTTTAGCTTAATTAGCTTAAAATGTTTGTTATTATTGTTATGCTTATTATTGTTCGTTTAGTTGTCATGTTTAGCGAGTAGCTTTTCTCATATGCTTGTTAAGTGTTAAATTGCTTAGTGAATTAAGTGTGATTAATAAAAAAGGAAAAATATTGATTAATAATTTTTATATTACTTAAATTATTGTTTTGGTTATTCGAGCGGGCAAAAGCCATAAGAATAATTAGGCATTAATTTAGTAATCGATATCTTAATAAGAGTTGTTTTCAATATAAGCCAACGTTGTGAGAAGATAATTTGTTAGAAAGATATTGGTTCATCAATAGGGACTTAATTGTATGTTTAATTCACATTTAAGGATCTAATCAATACACTTAGCAAACATATCTTTTATAATATATCGTTCTTTTTTTAATTGTTTGCTATTTGCTATCTAGTCTTTATGTAGTTTATTTTAATTAATTTTTTTAGTTTTAATCCAAAAACAAAAATATTCGATATTCAAGCATCAAACAAAACGCTTTCGTGAATTTCAAATTCATCTCTCGTCGGGATACGATATCCGGGAGATAAAAATATTGTTTGTCCTCAAGCAATATTTATATCTTTTCGGGATACTCTCTATATTATTACTATTTGATATATATATATATATATATATACATGTATATATATACATGTATACATGTATATATGTATATATATACATGTATATATATATATATATATATATACATGTAGATATATATATATATTATTACAATGTTTATACATGTATATCTTATTTATATATATATATATATATACTTATATATATATATATATATATATATATATATATATATATATATATATATATATATATATATATATATATATATATATATATATGTATGTATACATATATATATGTATGTATATATATACATGTATATCTATATATATACATGTATATATATATATATATATATATATATTATATCGAATCAGTTGGAGGCTGTAACAATGGAAATGACTATCGAATCTTATTTACTCGTTTGATTGGGAATCACCTGTGAAAGCAAAGGAAATTGATACTTTAAAATCTCCATGCACTGTAACACATAAGAAGAATGCACTTCAACTCATGGCTAAAGTTTATGATCATGACAACAAGAACTGATTTGTTTAAGAATCCTATCTTCTATGCATTCTTATTTCTTACCATTAAAAGGTTAATATTTCGAATAATATGTATGTTTTGAAAATGAATAAATTGCATAAATGGTCCTTAAAGTTTGGTCAAATTGCATGTTTCGTCCTAAACATTATGAAAGTGCAAGGATAGTCCCTGTGAGAAAACATTTGGTGCAAGTATCGTCCCTGCGGGGACGATACTTGCACAAAAGGTTTCCTCACAGGGACGATACTTGCACCAAATGTTTTCCCACAGGGACCATCCTTGCACTTTCTTAACGTTTAGGACGAAACATGCAATTTGGCCAAACTTTAGGGACGATTTATGCAATTTACTCTTTTGAAAATTGTTATACTATTCGAGTTATAAATTTTGATGAAAACTGCTAAATGAGAATAAAAGATAGGACAAAGTTGTTTCAAGATGATAGATCACCTTAACCGATTTGGTGGTATTATTTAGTGATTTTATCAAAAAAAAAAAACTAAAACAAAAAATCTCACACACCAAATAGGATCAATCAACGACTGTAATTATAATCACATACCAAAATATCAACCGAATTAAAAACCAATCAAACCCCCATAGTGATCTCGCAAATCAAAACATTAATCAATTTCTAATTTTTGTTCGAAAATCAAAAAGGGGTTTAATTGAAATAAGAACATACATTTGATTTGTGCTAATTTTAGTTCAGAAATTAAAAGAAGGTGTTTCAATCGGTGGTAATTTAAAGTTACATGTTGTGAAGAGGTAAGTTGTGTGAAAAGAGACGTCACTTCGAAAAAAACCTTAAATCTGAAGAGTGTTGACCGTTTAATATAAGCGTTGACCGGCCCGCCCGCCTAGGCGATTCGTTGACCGCGTTAAAACACCTAATTTGCCTGATCTACTACAAAATGGAGTAGAGGGTGACCGACTAGCGGATAGGGCCTAGACCGCTTTTTACAACATTGTGTAATTGTGTAACCAAACATAACATTTAATGTGGTGTAAATAAAAAAACATGAATAGCTCAACAGGTTTTCTAGGGTAGTATGAACACAAAAGAAGAACAAAAATTGATTAGTATGAACACAATATTTGATTAAATCAACCTATATGTTTTTTATCAGTCACCACCACACAGAGTTTAATCAAATTCGGAGAACACCTCTATGAACAAGCTACTAAATTACTAATTATTATTTCTCAATGTACATGATAAACAAAGTAACCAAAGATCAATTTAGAGGAGTTGACCTGAAGGATCATTTCAGTGATCATTTAAGAAGCATCCCATTTGCATCAACTAGCATAGTTAACAAATGGTACATCTTGGTTGATCCAACAAAAAGAATCCATTATGGAAACACCGATAACCATTGTAATTGTGTCTCTTTACGAGCCAAGCAGTCTTGCTCTAGCCTACGGGTATGCAGTTCTACGTAGTTCATGCAAGTATACATCTTGAGTTTCTGAATTATATTACTCAAGTCTTCGGATTTACATTATCAAAACTAGAGGGGCAAGATGAACGAGTTGCGGAGATTGTTCAAAATGTCAAAATGGTTTTTGGGTGGAAACAAGTCAAAAAGCAAAGCAACTCAATCAAAATTCAAAACAGGGTATGGTGACAGAAATGCAATACAAAAGGTATACACTTGTTTCTTCGGTTTATTTTTCTTCAGGCTCAAGCCATGTATTTAAAAGCTTGTTATTCTACGCGAGTTTTCTCTATATTGACAAACCATCACTTTAAAGCTATTGACTGCAATGGAAAAGATTATATGTTAGCGATGCATGACATCTTACGTTAAGTTGAATGGGTTTTATAATTGCTTTCAGTGCTGGCTACAACATTAAGAGTGGAGGAAGCTCGGCTGCAGTTTTATGTGCTGCAAAAGCTCTTGGTCAGTTCAACCATGTTGAAGTTGACATTACAACGCTATCCAGTTTTATCCTATTAATGCAATTGATAGTGATCCAAAAAAAATTATGTGCGCACAGCAGTTGGTGGTAGTAAACGCAAAATTCTGCTCTTACATTGCTATTTACATTAACCATTTGTAAGATTTTATGCTATGATACATGTTCTCACATGCAGCAAATTTCTATTCTATGTCTGCTAATCCTCGATGATGAACACTAGATCAAATATAGAATTACGACCATATATGTTTTCAGTTCAACACTAACTTCCAAAAAGAAAACCGAGAAAAAGGCATCATAGTCAAGTCTCGACAAGCCAACAGTCAAAGATTGCTGTAAAAATAAAGATTTCTTAAAAGTGCATGACCAAAAACAAGTGAAGATAATTGTAACAAGCTGAGTACCCCGCGCATTGCAACGGGATGGTATGTTTTGCGTTAGTAGGTTTGATGAGAAATGTGGGAAACATACAATGGGTGATGCTGTTTTGCCAAAGGCAGTTAAGTTTTTTCAGTATCCTTTTGGTTTTGTGGGCTTTGTGTGTTTCATATCTGGCCTTTCAAATTACGTTTGGCGCAAGTTTCATTGCATGTTGACATTTCCAAAAGTACTATGATGCAGTTATGCTCTACATGAAATCAATATCAGTTAATGCCAATGACGAAGCTAGCCGTATGCTTCGAGCTAAGGCCATGGAATGCATTAGTCTGTTGGAAAGGAAAGTTTTCATAGCCAAGCTACCATGGGGCAAAATGTTCTTGTATGCTTGCATGTTACATATCCAAGTTAGTAATATTATTAAGTATCTTGAAAATGGTTGGCTCTTCAATCAAATAGACGGTTGGAGTCTGTTTTCAATGTCTAGCATTTCATGTTTATGCAGTTTTATGGCAACGTATTGGTTTCGCCTAGCAGAAGTTACTTGGTTGGTGCACATAACCAAAATATATGCTTTATGCACTTTTATAGCAACATGTTGCTTTCGCCTAGTAGAAGTTATTTGTTTGTTACACGTTACGATATTAACATAAGGAGTGTGTCTTAACCACAGAATTACTTATAAGTATTTAGCTTTCTTGCCTGGGTTCTTTTTCAGCTATTTCGGTGCCTTGGAATAGTTCCCTTCTTGCTGTCTTCTTTGTTGCTTTTGGATCAATAATGTGAAAACTCATCATATGGATCAACCCTGAAGCTGAGCAACACAACAGTGGATGATGGTAGAGAAGATGAACAACTACATCAAACATGGTTATCAAATTAGTATAGTCGGCAAAAAAGAAGACACAAAAAGGAAGATGGAACTCCAATGCATAAGGAAACAACCTTATACGCGAAAAGAGTAAGCTAATGGAGTAAGCCGGAGCAACTGTAGATTGCGTATGGTAGATGGCGACAGTAAAATGATCGATATAGGTGGTTCTAGACACATATCTACAGCGTAGGTAAAAGGCCAGGCAGATTTGGGCTTGATAGAAACGATGGGCCAAAAAAACAGTATGAGGCCAACTGTACAATACGCCGTCGTTTTTATCGGCTTTCTTCTGTGATAATCATCTTTCCTTTATCCTCACGTGTCTTGTCCAATTCGCTAGTTGTTGCAATGGTCCTGAAAAGCATATATATATATATATGGCACTTATAATGTGTAATAGCAGAACATTATTCATATTAAATCAGTTTTTTTGTAAACAATGAATTCTAAAACATGTAGTGACAGTACCTAATAGCAGCACATTATTCTAGTACTAAATGAATTCGCATTTCTTTTAGCGTAAATGTTGTGCGTATACCTTAGTTTCTTCACAACTTCCCCGAATGCCATATTGACCCCGAATGGCATAGAATTGCATTTCTTTTAGCGTAAATGTTGTTGCACAACTTCTAATATGTTTATAGTCTGAGGGCGGGCCTGAATGCCGTGGCTGGTTGTATGAACTGCCAATGCCGTTGGTAGGTCCACGGCTGACTTGCGAACCACGACTACTCTCGGAAAGCACGTCTGCACTACTCATAGAAGTAGATGCCATCGCCCGTCATAAACCTGATCAAAATACAAATACATAAGAATTCGTATACATAGGTAAACTCATATTGAAAAGCAATAAGAAAAATTGTGAACTGGAAGTTAATTACACCTGCAGCTACCAATACCATTACTAATTTCCTGCTTTTGCTGGCCAGGCAAACTGGTATCGCGGCTATCAAGCACGTCACCAACGTGTGGCGGGTTACTGACGGAAGATGCGTCGGCATGGTTCGTAGAAGTCGATGGCATTTGCTGCTGGTCGCCTACCTAATACACAAACACGTAAGAAAGTGCGCATACGAAATCATAACGAAAGAAAACAGGAGTTAAAAAAACATGTGCTTACACGTAGCGTATGGCATTTCAGACATATGCAATTGTTGGTAACAACGCAATGTAGATTCTGAGTGACATATACATTGTCTCTTTAAGGAAATGTTTGGAAAGCGACCATATCACCAACACCAAAAACATTCCCAAGGAGGTCTGACACCCCAACATTATGGCTAGTGGTCTGTTCACTACCCCAAGAAGCGAATTCTACAATATCCTATTCTTTTACACACTATGAGCTATGAAATGTACTTCTATGAAAATTTTGTCAAAAGATCTAGTCAAACCGATTCGATTCACGCAAACAATCATTCAATTTTTTTACTACATTATTCCATCCAAATATTGTCTAAGGCCCATTAAATTGCGTATCATATTTTCACTAAGCGAATAAGCCACAAATTTTGAGGTAGCACTAAACAGACCCTTAAGTTCCCAAAAAATTAGCCATTGTAATAACGCAAATCCCAGGCTTCTATCTGTGAATAATGTTTCAACATCGTATTGCAACAGTAGGAAAAAAACCCAAATCACAAATGGCAACGGTAATTCTCAATACAACAATATGGCAAATAGCATCGAGCAAATACGTGTTCTACATGAAAAGAGGTCTTACCAAGTACATATGGTTTGGTGTGGCAAAACTTATAAACTGCTAAAAGCATGTAATCATGAAGACGGATTGAGCTTCAAGATCTTTCTCATCTTCTTCCGATCACAAATCCTAACACATATGCTTTCCTGAAACAAAAAACACTAAAACGGGGAAGAAAAGAATTAAGGTATGATTAAAACTAATTTTTTCCCGAAATCAAAAGAGAAACTGAATCACATAAACCATTAAAAGAAGAACACATGCCTGGTAATTTTTTGTCTCTTGATTTGTGCTAGGAGATGAAGCGGGTGATAGGGGCGAAGGCGGTGGTCAGGTGTGTGTGGAGAAGAAGAATCGAGAAAGAGTACCACCGTGACCAAGACAAATTCTTATATACTTCAGTATAGGACACGGGCATTTATTATACACTTCAGTATAGGATGCGGGCTGGTTTGACATGGGTTGGAATACGTTGGTTGGGCTGGGCAGCTACAGTGTCTGCAGACGTAAAAAACGTTGTCGTATCAAACGCCTTTTGAGTATGATTATAATGATGAGTGAGCATGTAAATTCTTGTTTTCACCATTAAATTTACATGCAGTAAAATTCCATTTCCAACTTAAACCACTGTCTACAATCCCTTTTACTCTCGTATACACAGCAATTTAGCACAACTAATACCATCCAAATAAACTGTTATAACATATTTAATCATCATATTTTAAGACCGGAATAACCCTATATAGTCATGTGTTTAGATAACATGAAGATAACAATTTAGTCCCCATACCCTGCCCTGGCGGGATTGGGTATCGTTGTTGTAAGGTAACAATGAGCACTATTATATCAAGCTAGAGGATAAATATTCAGCCCAGAAGTACTTACTTAGCCATGTTTTTTTAGGTAAAGCTTAGCCATTTTAGTTTATGTTTGACTTCTCTAAGGTCAACTGATCATTGAGGAGTGCATTCCTCGTGACTGTAGTGGGTTATTTGAGACAACAGCAACAATTAGAGTAGTAAAGATAAGCCAAATGATGATTAAGCACTCGCATTAGCAGTTACACTAATGTGATTGACACAAACACCATGTATTGAATCAGTAACCACATGCATTGGTAAATCTTGCAGAGTTTGAACTTTCAACAGCAACATTTAAATAAAACAAGGCTTAAAGCCAAACAAGGTACAATTGATTCCTAAATATATGCATGTGTTTTAGGTCTCTTTCTAACGGGAAAAATTGTTCTAAGGATGAAGCTGATATTTTCTGTTCGGTAAAGTCAAATTTTACTGATACAAACAATGGCAATACAATGTGTCTTGAATATTGGGTACAAATCGCTAAAAATAAGTCTTCTACCGTTACAAACAATAGCGATTGCTGAATGTTTCGGAGTTGTCGTAGGTTGAATATATCTCTATATTTTGTAATGAGGCAAGATTCTTTCAGAGTTCTGCTGTATCTAGAAATTATTTCAAAATGTTCTTATTTTTCTAAGGAACAAATAATTACAGTAGTGAATTAGCAACAGTTTGTATATTGTAACTGTTACTAGTATAACAATAAACCAATGAAAAAAATATAATATTTGTTTTATCACCAAAACTTACATGGTCAACAACTGACTTTGAAATTGTGGTCAACAACACAACTTGTGTCGTCCCCACAATTGCTATGCACAAGCAAACCTTAAATCATATGCAGTTTTGTTCAGCAGGTGAAGTAATGAAAAGACTTTTACTTTTAATTTTATAATGTTCTGCTTATATAATGAATGGTTGCACAGTGTAGGATAGCTAACCAAATAACTGTCATGGCAGTTTCTTGCATGTTCCTGTTAAATCCTGTACCTAATCTGGCGACGAAACAATTGCCAGTGGGTCGGGAAGGGAACTTGATTTAAATGGAATGCTTATGTATGTGCTGCTACATGTTTTTGGGTATACGAATCAGCAATCTAAATACGGTGATCAACTAATACCATCCAAATAATCATTCACTTTTTATGATCGGAATGACCCTATACAGTCACGTGTTTAGATAACATCAAGGGAACAACTTAGCATATTAATACTAATTTCGCCATTTTAGTTTATGTTTGACTTCTCTAAGTTCAACTGATCATTGAGGAGTGCATTCCTCATGACTGTAGTGGGTTATTTGAGACAACAGTAGCAATTAGATTTACAGCAGTAAAGATAAGCCAATTGCGATTGATACAAACACCATATATTAAAACAGTAACCACATACATTAGCTTCGGTAGAATTTCATAAATCCTAGTTCCACAAATCCAAAGATCATTGATGTAATTGTAACCTTCCAAAACTTGTCATTCCTAGCTCCACATCTTGCACCATAGCCATCATTTTCTCCCTCAATAATCGTTGGAAAAAATATAACCATCCGAGTGGTCAGCAAGAAGCAATGTTTCCTTGTACGGGCAAATGAATAATGAACCAAATACTCCATAAATCCCAAGATTATTGATGTGTTGTGAGCATGGTTCATAAACTTCGAGTACCGCAAACTGTTCGTCCTCCTTTACAGTTTCCATGATAGGTTCACCACTCTTCTTGAATCCCAATACTTTACTAATCAATAAATCATCAGGTTTTTTAATGTTGAAAAGCTTTGTAAAAGATGTCATAACACCACCCTCCATTCCCATCATCCATACGCCATATACTATTCCATTGACCTCATTAGTCAATGCAGACACAACAAGAGACTCATTAAGCTTAGAAATGGAAATATCCCTATTTGCTAAACTATCGGGGAGGTTTACCTCTTTAAATTCATGGGTAATCAAATCAAATGACAAGATCAAAGTCTTAAACTGAGATACACTATCATAAGCAACCCAAAAAATAAACCTATCAATAGCAACTTGAGTTGAGGATATAAGTCTAACTGATTCACGAGGCAGATTGCTACTTGGTATCATCTTCCAAGTCTTGGAGCTCAATGTCAAAACTTCAACTTCCCAAGGTATGTTATTTGTATCTCCTATATATAAAACCCTTGCAATATACGACATTCTAACAATAGTTGGATCATAAGTTGAAGGACAAACCCCAAAACCAAGAGTAGTAAATTGCATATGGCCAGGGGAGATCGGGGAGTTGTTGAGCAAACGAGGCACAACAATACCAACGGATTTCCCGATTGATGGGTTCCAAATAACAACCATCTCTGTTATCGAGCTGTAATTGTGAAAACACCACAAACCACAAGAGCTACCAATTACTTTGGAATATTTTAGGTGTTTTACGAGGTCAGAAACATTTGGAGAAAAGTCTTGTTGTTGTTGGGGGAAAGTGACATCATCTACAAAAGAAATATGCTTGAACTCACGAGGATCAATAATTTCTTTGTACCTTAAAAGCAAACGATGCGGCTGACTTTGTCGGACTCCGTAAAAAGCAATAAATTCAGGGCTGTCGATGAAAGACATCCATTGTTTGGAAACGGACCTAAATCGAATCAAAGACTTGAATTCAGGAACCTTTTTAATGATTTCCAATTGAATTTCATAAGGAATGTTGTCTGACATTTTGAGGGTTTGTTAGGGTTTCTGAAAAAAGTGAGTGTTTGGAATGTGGAAATTTGGGGACGTTACTTTCAAGGCAGTCCTTTAAACTTTAAATTTGTTTGGGCTAAAGATAATATTTGCAGCCCATTGGAATAGATGTCAAAGAAGAAATTCACATTTTTTTTGAGCAAGAAGAAGAAATTCACATTGAAAACCTATAAAAAGATTCATTATTGTGCCAATTGAATTATGAAGTCTTCTTTTTATAAACCGTCTTCATAATACGTAAATTTTTAGAACTTTACTAGTTATAACTTATAAATACTTATGAACGCACGGGTTATTTATTAAATTTTTGTATAATTTTTTTTTTGTTACGCTGGACGGAGTGGAGGTGAGTTTGCCAAAACTCACCTCGGTGGCTTATGAAGTCGCGCGCGACTTGCCATTCCGGTGGTAAAACTCACCGAGGTGAGTTACTTTTGTGAGGTGAGTTTTTGCATGTTTTTGTGTCAATTCGATGAGATACTCACCTAGTGTGGGTTTTAAAAATAGTGGGCCCCTCCCAAAATGTAACCGTTTTATATAAAAAAAATAATTTAAAACGCCACTTTTTACTTATAAATACCCACTAATTCATCTATTTTTATACACAATTATTCCCACTTTTAAATTAATATGGCTTGTTTACTTCCACACACCGTCGATGAAATTCACGCTTTAGTTCAAAAACTAATTCACGAAGATAGCGTTCGTCAGAAAGCGATGATGGATTTAGCCGTGCAATTTGACAATGCAAGCGCAGCTAAACAAGATCTTAGACAAGCATACGAGAAATGCAATGACATTCCACAAGAGACTCGTAATTTAATCGACGCTTTTTTGAAACGAGAATCTGATAAAGATTACGAGATAAATCTTGCTATGTATCGAAAGGCAGGAAAAATAGAAAAACAAATTGAGGCTAAATATGTTTGGTTATCTGAAAATACCAACTCCTTTCATTCTCCCACTATAAATACCAACTCTTTTCACAACTTTTTCTCACACATTCAAACAACATTTCAAAAACTCACCATGTCTGAAACCAACCAAAGCAATCCCTCGGCACCCGAAAAACCAACCGAACCAATCCTTCAACAACCTTACACAACCCCCAACCACGACTCAGAAACCCATAAGGGTGGTTCCTCATCTGAACAAAATACGCACAAGCCCACATCTCCCATTACTCACGGATTTCTTACTGAGAAAGAGTATCAACAACTACTTCAGGATGAAGAGGTACTAAGAGAAACATTGGAAGAACAAGCAAGAGCTGAAAAAGAGTGGGAGGATAGAATTAAGAAAGAAGAAGCTGAACGTGAGTTATTCATTTTGGAATTTGGAGTGCAAACTGATTCGGAATACGAAACAGATTAATAATCTATGTATTGTTTTTAATTTACTATGTACGGTTTTTAACTGTGTTGTAATGTTTTTAGTTTATGAATAAAAGTATTTAAATAAAAAAAGGTGAGTAAGGTGAGTTTTATTGGTAAGGTGAGTTCTTGTTACGGTAGAAAGGTGAGTTGTAAGATGAATTTTATTTGGAGAGAGAAAGCTGATGTGGCGCTGACGTGTCAGGTGGGTTTACCACCACCACTCCATCCAGCCTTAACTCAGGTGTTCGACTTGACATTGCAAACCGACTATTTTCAGGGCCGACTATTCTTTTGGATAGCCCAGACAAGGCAGGTGAACCTCCGTGGCCAATGGATGATTAATTTTCTCCTCAGGGTTCGAACTCAAGACCTCTAGACACTTCTCGTCCTAAAGGCTAAACCCTTACCGTTGAGTCACCCCATTGGTTAAATAAAACTTTTTTATCTATTAAAAAGTTTTTTTTTTATTTTCGTTTTATTTTTATTATGGTTATTGTTTTTGGATTTTAGTTATTATTTTTACGTAGTAAATCAACTATATAACCCACAAATACGCATCATATGGCAGTAGTGTTAATCTGGTATATCTTGTTTCATTGAACGTTTAATTCTTCACACCACCACCACCACTAGGGTCGGTCCTGAGTTTTTTGCTGCCCTAGGCAACCCCTAACCTTTCTCGTTAAAATGTTTTCCTATCGACATACTTTTTCCCGACGACACTTAAACAAAATCTAGCACTTTTTTACATTTTATTTTGTGTGTGTTGACGTATTGTTAAACGAGAAAAGCCGAAGAGAGTAGCGAAATTAAGGTACACATCTTTGTGACAAGGCGAAATTAAAATATGACATATCGCTGAGTTAAACGTGTTCCATACTTCACAAAAGTGTAGTGACCAATATTTTCGTAAACCTATTAAAAAATTCCTAGTTTTCCTTCCTTCCTCAAAAAGAGTGTAATGTTAGTTTTGATTGATAGAAAATCATTTTTACCCTCACTAGACGAGTACCCGCGCATAGCGGCGAAAAAACCTAGCGGCAGATAATTAACGATATACGATATTGTGGTAAGTGTTTTTTTGTAACATTTAAAATAGAACGTGAAAAGATCAAAATTTAATTGAAAACGAATGTAACATGCAATTATTCAACTAAAGAAAAAAAGATAACATTTATACCGGAAGCCAATTAACGATATGCGATATTGTGGTATGTGTTTCGAGTAAAGTTCAAAATACAACGTGAAAATATCAAAATATAATTACAAACGGTTGTAACTTACGATATTCAGCTCAAGTTTTTTAACATTTCCTAAAATACTATTTTCAACAATGTTGAAATTTCAAGAAATGGCTAAAATACTTGTTTCAACAATGTTGAAATTTAAAAAAATAGGACTAAATGCTTTATATGTAGTATAGATAAGTGTAATTCCCGTAACAAATTATACATTTAAACTCTTTACACAAGAAATTTAAAATAATACTATTTAAAGTTACCACCAACCCATCTTACACAACTAATTAACACAAATATAAACGCCGCTTTAAAAAATTACATTACAAAATTACATAACATATCATTTTTAACATTTCTTACAAACTTCAGATATTGACGAGCAAAAGCAAATTCCAGCCACCATAATAGCAGTTACATGCCACAACTGTAAATTTAAAAGCACAATAAAGAAACTCATATTAATAGAATAAAAATCGTTAGAAAACACGAAAGAAAAATTGTTAATAAAACGCTAAAGAAATATATAAAGAACATATGAGAATCATAGAGAGATTAATGGGCCCATTAATATCTTCCATAATCAGTCTTCATAATTGTAAGAATTAGTGGTTACATGACCAACTTAAATGTGGTCATTTAATGCATTCAAACATGCCATTTAAATGTGTGGAAGTTGTTACACCATTTAATTTAGACTTTAAAGGTTGTCAACATTTCCTAAATTATGTAGCCATATGCGTGTAGACTTTGAAAATTGTCTAACATTGCCTAAATTACATTACAAACTTTTAGACTTTCAAGAATGGGTGATACACCTTTTAAAATGTAGTATAGATAAACAAAAAGACTAAAAACTTAAAAAAGAACTTACAACAGGCGATGATTTCCAATGGCGGCAGACGGTGGCTGAAAAATATGACAAAGATAATGAATAAATTAGTATGAAAACATGGTAGTAAAGAACATATGAGAATCATAAAGAGATTAATGGGCTCATTAATATCTTCCATAATTAGTCTCCATAATTATAGGAATTAGTGGTTACATGACCAACTTAAATGTGGTCATTTAATGCATTCAAACCTGCCACTTAAATGTGTGAAAGTTGTTACGCCATTTAGTTTAGACTTTGAAGGTTGTCAACATTTTAAACTTTCAAGAATGGTGATACACCTTTTATAATGTAGTATAGATAAACAAAAAGACTAAAAACTTAAAAAAGAACTTACAACAGTAGATATGGTGGCAGCAGTTTCCGACAGCAACCTCGTTTCCGGCGATGATTCTCGATGGCGACAGACGGTGGCTGAAATAAAATATGACAAAGATAATGAATAAATTAGTATGAAAACATGGTATAAGTGGTCTACATTGATACACATAACATGATATCTAAAACTGATAATCAAAACGAAAGCAAAAAAGTGTGAATGTGATAAGTTGGATATTGAGAAGAATAAGTGTTTATGTTTCTGTGTGTTTTTTCATGCAATTGTGATCCCTATTTATAGGGGATTTACCTAAACTATAGTCAATGAAAATTATGAGAGATTATTAGGCCCATTAATCTCTTCCATAATTAGCCAATTAGCATTCAAAGCATTCAAAGCATCCGAAATTGTCACTCTAGCATTCAAATTATCAAATTATCAATAACCATTAAACGATTTGAAATATCACCATTAATGGCATACGTTTTTTAATTGCTTGACAAAGTTTCCTTGAATACTTTCAACTTTCAATATCTACTCTTTTCAAGAAAAGGTAGAAAATACTTTATAATGTAGTATAGATAGTTAATATATAAATTAGGAATGAGTAATTAATGCATGTTTTGATTATAATGAAAAAGTAGAAAAGCAACTCGTAATTACTATAAAAAAATGACTTGACAACATAAATAATAAAGTTGACACTTTTTTTTAAAACGAAAAGAGTACTTTAGTTTACTATTTATCAAAACTTTAAATGTTCAAGTTTAAAGCATAAATAATCAAAAACTACGTATTAAATTTATAAAAAGAAAAAGAAAAGAAATAAATCAATTAGAGTAATACCTTTTTACTAGCCCACATGGACCAATCACAAAAAAGCAAAGTCTCCATCTTCATATTACCCCCTGCGGCTGCATCTTTTTCTGGCGAATTCTTTTACCATCTCTCTTTCTTTATTAATTTTCTACTTCTAGATTCTTATCAGGCATTGTTCTATAATACGACTCCATCTACATCCCATGAAACCGATTCACATACCAAAAAGTTGATGCCCCCTATATGTTTGATGCCCTGGGCGGTCGCCCAGCTCGCCCACCACCAGGGCCGCCCCTGACCACCACCACCTCCACTTTCAAAATATCACGTGCATGCTTTTCGTGACCCTAATTGGCATAAAGCTATGCTAGAATAATATAATGCTTATATTACTAACGGAACGTGGGTACTTGTGCCATGTCCAGCTAATGTAAATGGTGTGCGTTCTATGTAGCTTTTCAAGCATAACTTTCATGGAAATGGATCTCTCAGCAGGTATAAGGCTCTTCTTGTGGCTAATCGGTGCCTTGTATAAGGTCGATCCTAACAAACAAAATAATAAATAAAACATAATTAGCAACTAAGAATAATTAAATGACATCCAGCCCCCTCAAATTTCTACGTCGCTTCTTTGTTGTGTCGATACACGTTTCCAAATCGGCCCCTGGTCGTATCATTACTCCCCTCTGAAAATTCACCTTGTCCTCAAGGTGAAATGCAAGAAATTGCTTGCTCAACAGATCCGCGCGCTCCCAGCTAGCTTCGTCACGCGTTAAACCTTCCCACATCACAAGAACTTCCAAACCCCCCGAGCCCTCACGAGTCCCGGTCACCTCTTCTGGCTTAAAAACAACAGCCATGTCTTTAGTTAACCCTACAGGAAATTCCGATTCAGCTACATGATCCCTAATTATCGCCTTAAGCTTCGAAACATGAAACACCGGATGAGTGGCACCCGTCGGTGGTAACTTTAAACGATAAGCCACAGCTCCCACCCTCTCCACTATCTCGAAAGGCCTATAAAACCGCAGAGCTAATTTTAAACACAACCTGTGTGCCACAGTGACCTGTCGATAAGGGTGTAACTTCAATAAACCAGATCCCTTACTTGAAACTGATCATCGCGCCTTTTCCCATCCGCTTGAACCTTCATCAATTGTTGCGCCCATCGTAAGTGCATCTTTAACTCTTCTAACACCTCAATTCCTTCCAACAAATACCGATCCACTTCAAAGGTAGTCGCAACACCCTTATCATAACCCATTATCGTTAGAGGATCACGCCCGTACAACACCTTGAATGATGTCATCCCAATGGAAGAATGAAATGAGGTATTATACCAATATTCTGCCCACGGTAACCATTTAACCCATTGCTTTTTTTTATAGGACGAGAAACACCAAAAATAATTCTCCAAGCTACGGTTTACCACTTTAGTCTGATCGTCTGTCTGTGGGTGGTAAGTCGTACTTCGCTTCAGTTGAGTGCCCTTATACTTAAACAGCTCCTTCTAAAAATGACTAATAAACACATGATCCCAGTCCGATACAATGGATTTAGGAATCCCATGCAATCGCACAATACCATGGATAAAGTCAACCGCTACCGATGTCGCTGTATACAGATGTTTTAGGGGAATGAAATGGGTCGACTTACTAAGCCTATCAATCACCACCATGATAACGATGTATCCCTCGAACTTAGGCAACCCATCAATAAAATCCATCGATAATTCCTCCCAGATCTGGTCCGGCAAGTTCAATGGCTGAAGTAAACCTGCCGGTGCCTAGTTGGAATACTTATTTTGTTGACATGTGCTACATTCAGAAACCAATTTAATCACATCCCTACGCATTCCCACCTAATAGAATTTAAGAGACATCCTCTTATACGTCTTTTGAATCCCTTCGTCCCCCCTGTTGCACCACCATGCATTTCATGAAAGATTTGAGGAATCAAGGACGATGTTCTGAGAAGTACCAACTGTCCCTTGTCTCGCATGTCCCTATCTATAATCCCATACCCCTCGAGTCTGTCTCCCTCATTCAACAAGCGAGTACAAAGCTTCACGATCTCAGAATTATCTCGAACCGCCTATAACAGGCTTGTATCACTTTTGATCTGCGCCACCGTCAACTCAGATAATTCATAATCACCCCCACAGCGTGATAAAGCATCAGCAGCCCTGTTCTCGCTTCCCGGTCTATACACAATCTCGAAATCATAGCCTAATAACTTAGAAATCCACCTTTTGTATTCGTCGGCTACAACACGTTGCTACAATAGAAATTTGAGACTTTTTTATCGGTGATTACTTTAAATTTTCATCCCAACGAATATGGCCTCCATTTTTGAACGGCCATCACTATAGCCATTAATACTCTTTTATAAACTGATTTTAGTTGTGCCTTCGGCCCTAAGACTTGACTAAAGTAAACAATCAGCTTACCCTCCTGCATAAGAACCACCCCTACTCCATACCTGGAGGCATCCGTCTCAATGGTAAATGTTTTAGAGAAATCAAGCAAAGCTAGAACCGGTACTGATGAGGTGTCATTTTATACACTTTTTCGGGGTTATTTTACCCCCTAAATCATGCAAATATACCTATATTATGTGCTTAATCGTTTATTTTGTGTTTTTAGCATTTGGATGGCTTTTGGAGGAAATACACGTGACTTGAGCTCAATTGGAAAAGAAACGGACAAGACTACGGCTCTACACCAACTATCTTGAAGAAAAGCATACAGTGCGTGGAGACGGCGTCGCCAATTACAAGTGACGGGGCTAAAGTTATCAAGTGACGGCATCTTGGAATTCTAGACAGCGTCAAAATGAAGCCGACTTAAAAAAACCCTAGAAGACGATTGCGGCACGACGGCGTCAGGAACATAAAGCGACGACGTCGCGCTTGTTTTCTTATATATACAAATTCATTTTTAGGGTTTTAGTGTGTAACTTTTGGGAGACGAACCCTAGTTTTAGAAGACGACTTTGGCAGCCTTTAGGCTCGTTTTTAGGGTGTCAAAACCCTCTTGTAACAACCTCAACTGCATGATTTAATCAAGTGAAGTTCATTTATCCTTTATCACTTAGTATGTCTATGTTTTTTGTGATAGATTCTTGTTCTTCTCCTTTATTTGCCATGCAATGCTAGATCTATTAGTATTTACTTACGATTGCATAAAACTTAGATTGTAGATCCTTTTAATATTGCTTCTTATGATGGATGTGCGTGTTAGGCTTTAGAAAACTAGCCATAAGATATTAAATTGGTATAGACGTCTAGGGAAACGCGAGTGTGTAGAAAGGATATCATCGGTAACAGTCTTCATACTACCTTACCCCTAATATGGTTGATCCCTCTTAAGATATTTCAGTTGCATTTAATATACTCTTTAGGTCCTTGTAATAGTCTTCATACTACCTTACTTGTGCGTTGCCTTAACGGAATATTAAATAGACGGCGGATTCGTGTAATTCATTCATGACTTAGGAAATAATTACACAGATCATCACAAGTGTGACAAAGCAACATGATTTTGAGAAGCAATCCGAGAAGTAGTGCATGATTAAGTAAATACGTTCATTTATCATATAAGTTATCACCAAAGTAGTTTAGATTTATTTTATTAATTATTAGTTTAATTAAACTAAGATTTTACCTGCTTTCTATAAAATAAAAATATAAAAAGAATCTTCTCTCAACCCCGTAGAGCTCTGTTAGATTCTGTTCGAGCCTTCCCAACCTATTCCCTTATAGAACGATAACAATCCCCGAGTCTTGCCTATACTACACTACAACGGTTAGGTGCTCTGCCTAGGGAGTTGTAAAACTTCTTGTTGAAGTCTTACGACGACCGCACCAAGTTTTTTGGCGCCACTGCGTGGGGAATAGTTAGGTTTCGACCATTGTTTAGCTTAGGTCTACTCGCTTGATTCCTATCAAGTGAGATTTTATTTTCGGTATATTAGCTTTCTCGTAGTCTATCTTTTCTTTGTGCCTTTTGTTTGTAACTCTTTCATTCACCGTCATGATGTAAGAAAGACCACCTACTCACCCTTTCAAAACATTACTCGCCAACCTTGACATAATGGGCTATTAGGAACCCACCGTAGAGCTCCCCGAAAGGGAACAATGTGTGACTCTTCGATACGACACATTCCGATTGGTAGCATAATGGATGCTTATTCCTACGGACTATTCGGTTCCGAAGATCAATCCAACAACCTTAAGGATTTTCTTAAATACCTAGTGGAACTCACTTGACATTTATTGATGAAAATAGGAAAGAGGAAATAGGGAAAGAACGCGCCTGCGTTTATTTCAATTTTCCCTTCGCGATCAAGCTAGCAATTGGCTTGAACATCTTCCAGCAGGATCCATCTCCACATGGGAGGATCTTACTACTCGTTTCCTTGCTTAATTCTTTCCACCGGGAAGGACTGCAAACATCAAGGAAAGTCTCTTTTTGAAGCATGGACTCGTTTTAAGGACTTACTCCAAAAAGTCCCTCATCATGGCATCAATCTTTGGCTCAAAGTCCAAATCGTTTATGACCATGTCAATCCCGCCACAAGACGAACTGTCGATCAATCGGTCGGTGGTAAGCTTCGTGACAGAAATGCCGAAGAATCTTGGGCACTATTAGAGGACCTTACCCTCTATGACAACGTAAGTTGGAACGACCCAAGGGACTTTGCTAAGCCGGTCAAGGCAATCTCTTTACCTCAAGATGTCCTGAGTATATCCGACCGTCGTCTCATCGAGCTCAAAAATCAAGTCCAACGCTTGATGGAAGCTCATCTTGCTCCTAAGCAACATGTTCAAGTGAACAAAATCACTTCTTCATGTAAGATCTTCAGTGGTCCCCACGACACTCAGTACTACATGGAAAATCCCGAGCAAGCTTTTATCGAATATGCATCCTCGCGTACCGACGAAGCGGGAGGAAAGTGGTAAACTTTCAAACCCAAGCAAAAAATCTTGATCACACCTACAATCCGTTATGGAAAAGTCACCCAAACCTTAGGTGGAGACAACCTCAAAATTCTCAAAATAATTTTTCAAACCCACCTAACCAGTTTCAGCCAAACAGTTCGTTCTCGAACCGCTCCTTCAACAACAATCCTCAAAACTTCAACAATCAATCAAATCTCGAAGGATTGATGTCCAACTTCATGGCATCTCAAGACGCTAGATTGTCTAAGTTTGAAGCCAAATTCAAACAACAACAAAGTGAGATGACCAACAAAATTGACACAGTCTTAAAGGCCATCACCGATCAAATAACATAAACACTTCCTAGCGACACGATTAAGAACCCGAAACTGAATATTAACTCTACCTCTCTAGTTTTGTGATAACGCCTTATTTATACATGTTTTTGGCGGCGTTATTTATATATAATTTATCATTTCTCGTGAACTCTTGATACTTAATAGCATGAATTATGTGCAGGTTCACTTGGAGTCATCCCGAGCTCAAAAAGAACAAAGTTCAAGTGTTTATAGTTAGTAGAAAGCAAGATAGAAGAAAAAAAAGGACCAAAGCTGAAAAAGACCTCAAGTACGCCGCACAAATATCTTGTGCGCCGCACTTCTTATAAAGTTCAAAAATTAAAGACTATTAAATGAAGATTGCATTTACTCACCAAGTACGCCGCAAAAACTTCTTTGTGCGCCGCACTTACTGTCAAAGTTAAGAAGAAGAATAAATGGAATTAAATGTGACCCGCATTAACACCCCAAGTACGCCGCACAAAATTCCTTGTGCGCCGCACTTCGACCCCAAATTCAGCCTATAAATAGAGGACGATTTTCAAGCATTTCATATCAACTCTTCTATCAAGAATCACTCCTCTCATTTCATACCAACAAATCTATCTTCAAAACATCTTGAAGATTGAAGATCAAACTACGAAGAACAAAGAAGAACATCATAGAATTTAGAGGAAATAAATGTTGTACTAAGATTCTATACTTATATCAGGTAGAGTTTGATTTATATTCTTACCCGGACATAGTATGTTTCTTGTTTATCTACTTAATTTTGTGATGAACTTCATAGCCATGAGAGGCTAAATATCTCATGACTACTCGGTGAAAATAATACAAGGAATAAGCGTTTGGTATAATTACGATCTTGTTAATCTTAAGCTTACGTTAAAATCATATCGTGTCCAATCTTATCAACTTTGATTATATACTCACACCGGTATAGGTCGAAAGAACCGTTGTGAACTATATAGTTTTAAAGATTTATCTTTGATCTTCATCGTTTGTGACAAGAAATCCACTTACGTTATTTGATAAACAGAATAGATTTGATATAATAGAAACTGGATTATTTGAGTGACACATTTAATCGAGTTAACTAAATATAAGTCTTAAGTTAAACAAGTTACTTTGTGAAAACGTTTTCTGACGAGAAAACCCTTTTTATAAATTAAAGTCCTAGGTTTGAGATCGTAACTATCACCACTGCTTATGAGTTATATAAAATTATCCGAGTAGTCATCTTTCTCATTATTGAATTCAGTTCAGTTTACTTTAAATTTGTTAAAGTTTATTTTTCATCTGATTATTCAAACACTACACAAATCCTTGTGGACGACCTGATCTTACCTAAAAAGATTATACTACATACATGGGTTATACTTTTACTCGTGTATTTCCATCTCATAACCGTTAATTTCACTCTTATAAATTTAAAGCTTTTGAAACACATTAAAGTTTTTGGCGCCGTTGCCGGGGATTTCAAAGTTGTTCTGTAATCAAACTTTAAAAATAATTTTTAACACTCCCTCTTTTTCAAAAAAATCATCGTACAATTTTCTGGCAAACTGAACCCATACAAATTCTTCTTTAGATGCATACACGTGCTTACAACTCTTAACTTGTCGAACCATTACCTGAACCTGAACGTACTCTGAATCAAAGACTTCGTCGACAAAATAGAAGAGTTCTATTCGAACAAAGAAACGATCCACCCCAACAACATAGAGTTGTCTACGTGCCAATTCTCGACATCAATGACTTCCGTCACTTTCTCGTTACCCTTCAAAACCTCAATCCCATAGATGACGAACCCATGTGGGCTGTCGACCGTGTTGTCGCTCCAACTCCCGGTTCCGCAATCACCATTCCCGAAACCGCAAACAAATTTACTATTAAAAGTAACCACTTGACTCTTATAAAAGGAAACCAATTCAATGGTAGTATCAAAACCGATCCGCACAAACACATTCACGAATTCCTCAGAATATGTGATATGTTTAAATACAGATTCACCGAGAATGAAGATGTTCGTTTAATGATGTTTCCCCTATCACTCACTGGAGAAGCAAAATCTTGGTTGAACGAACTCAACGAAGGAACTATCGATACGTGGGATAAACTTCGAACAGCTTTCATTAGCCGATTCTTTCCCCCAGCTCTTTTCGATCGACTCCTCAGAGAAATCCAAGCCTTTTCTCAACATGAAAATGAATCTTTAACCGAAGCTTGGCTTTGTATGAAGGAATTACTCAAAAACTGCCATGGTCACAATCTATTCAAAGGCAACATCATCAAAATCTTTTATCACGGCCTTAACAAAACTACCCAAGAAGTCCTAAATGCCGCAACTAGTGGTACTTTCCTCTATAAAACTCCTAATCAAGCTTATCAACTTCTCGAAGACAAAGTCTTACTCAAGCTCGACTAGGCTAAAAACCGTAATTCTGACACTGATAATGAAGGTAGCAGTAATTCTGACACTGATAAAATTATGGCCCGAATGGATGCCATGACCATGAAAATGGATGCTCAATATAAAGAATTTCAATCTCGTTCAAAACCAAACCCTGATCATAACGGTGATGACATACCCATGTCCCGTAAAGAAGAAGCCAAATTCATGCAAACCTTCCGTCGTACTAGTTTTTACAATGATTACCGCGACCGTGATTCAAACCGCGATAATTGACGTTCAGGTGGAAGAAACGATTACAACCGAGACAACTATCAATCTAACTCTTATGGTAAACCCGAACTTCAAAAACAACTAAGCGATTTCATAAAAGCTCAACACTCTACCAATTCTTTTGTCAAGGATACTTTTATGGATCTCAAATCCAAACTCGAAACAATAACCAAAAGTCATCAAACATCAATCCAAAATCTCAAAGCTAAATTCGACAGATTGGTTGACAAGCAATCTAGTTAACCTTCTAGATCTCATCCTAGTCACACTCAACCTAACCCAAAAGGTAACTCATCTAAACCTTATCAACAACGGAAAGCTCGAAATGAGCAATTAAATGTCATATTCACACGAAGTGGTAAAACGTATGACTCACCAATCAACCCAAATGATCAACAAAACGATTCTGAAGCTCCTACCAAGTTCGATAACGATGATGAAGATGAGAACCTACAACTCAACTCAAACCTAAAGATCCAAAACCAGTCAAAGAAACACTGATACCCAAACTATACAAACCAAAAATCCGATATCCTCAACGCCTCAGAAAAGAGAAAATGAAAGCTTAATATGGAAAATTCCTCGACATGATTCGAGCTGTTCGAATCAATGTACCACTTGTCGATGTTTTAGCCAGAATGCCCAACTATGGCAAATTTCTCAAGGAGCTCGTGAATAACAAACACAAAATCGAACAAATTTCAATCGCTTTCCTAAGCGATGAAAGTTCCGCCATACTTCAAAACAAAGTTCCACTAAACCTTAGAGACCCTGGAACTTTTCTCATTCCATATAACTTCAACAAAGCTTTCTCATGTAATGCTCTAGCCAACCTTGGTGCTAGCATCAATCTCATGCCGTATTCCTTATACGCGAAGTTATCTCTCAAAACTCTCAAACCTACTAAAACAAGTGTAAGATTAGCCCACTGATCATTCCAATATCCTGTTGGAATATCTGAAAATATGCTCGTTGAAGTTGGTAAATTCACCTTCCTTGCCGATTTTGTTATTCTCGAAATGGAAAAAGACAGTAAAGTTCCCCTTATCTTAGGAAGACCTTTTTTCACACTGCTGGAGCAATAATTCGAGTTCTAAAGAAGCAACTCAATCTCGGAGTTGGAACTAAACGAATGACCTTTCACATCGATTCTGCGATGAAACATTATTACTCAAACGATGATACATGTTTCAGTATTGATGTTATCAACGAAATCTTAGAAAAAGATTTTGATACTCTTCTCGATGAAGGTAGTAAAATCCCCTATTCCATCGAAGGAACCATCCTCAAAGAAAAACTTTTTGCCGAATTCGATGAACTTATGTCAATGACCATCGATGAAAATTCTAAATCTGAATCCGACACCGAAGAACCACCATTTGAAAAATCACTTGTAACACCGATTACAAAATCAAAACATCTCTTGAAGAACCTCCTACGGATCTTGAGATCAAACCTCTTCCTGATAACTTGGAACATATTCTTGGAAGAACCCTCTTTTCTTCCTGCAATCATATCATCTCAGCTTTCTGAGCAAAACAAAAACAAGGTAGTTTCGGTCCTTAAAAGTCACAAGCAAGCTTTTGCTTGGAAAACCACAAACATTCCTGGAATCTGTCTGTCTTTCTGTAAACATAAAATTTAACTCTTAGAAGATAAAAAACCAGTTGTTCAAAAACAAAGAAGATTGAATCCAAACATGCAAGAAGTTGTGAAGAAAGAAATCGTGAAACTGCTCGATACATGTATCATTTATCCAATCGCTGATAGTCCCAAGGTAAGCCCCATTCACTGTGTACAAAAGAAAGGTGGTATCACAGTTGTTACCAATGAAAAAAATGAACTTGTTCCAACAAGAACTGTTACAGGTTGACGAGTATGTATTGATTATCGTAAACTCAATGAAGTAACTACAAAGGACCACTTCCCTTTGCCATTCATGGATCAAATGTTAGAAAGACTCGCAGAAAATAAATACTTCTGTTTCCTCGATGGTTTTTGGGGATATTTTCAAATACCAATCGATCCTATGGACAAAAAAACAACTTTCACATGTCCTTTTGGTACATACGCTTATAGGCGAATTACTTTTGGTTTATGTAATGCTCCAACTACTTTTAAAGGTGCATGTTGGCTATCTTTCATGACATGGTCGAAGAATCCGTAGAAGTATTCATGGACTATTTCTCCGTCTTTGGAAACTCTTTCAATAAATATCTGAATAATCTAGATAAAATGCTTTAACGTTGCAAAGATTCACATCTTATCCTTAACTGAGAAAAATGTCACTTCATGGTAAAAGAAGGAATTGTGCTTGGACACAAGGTGTCCGAAACAGGCCTCGAAGTCAACAAATCAAAGATCGAAGTAATCTTCAAACTTCCACCCTATACTATTATCAAAGGTATTAGAAGTTTTCTAGGACATGTTGGTTTCTACTGAAGATTCATTAAAGATTTCTCAAAAATCACCCGTCCTCTTACCAAGTTGCTGGAAAAAGATACTCCATTTGAATTCAATGACGAATGTCACAACGCATTCAAATTGTTAAAAGAGAAGCTCACATGTGCTCCTGTGATCGTAAGCCAAAAGTGGAATCTTTTATTTGAACTCATATATGATGCAAGTGGTTTCGCAGTTGGAGTAATCTTAGGTCAAAAAGATGGTAAAAACTTTCACCCAACCTACTTTGCAAGCAAAACTCTCAATGCAGCTCAGCAGAACTATATAATCACTGAAAAAGAACTTATGGTTGTAGTCTTTGCATTTGACAAATTTCGATCCTATCTGGTATTATCAAAAACGATCGTGCACACTGATCACTCAGCTCTTAGGCATATGCTAAACCATGCCTTATTTGTTGGATACTGCTCTTACAAGAATTTGATATCAAAATTAAAGACAAAAAAGGTACAAAAAATGTTGCCGCCGACCACTTATCTCGGATTGAAAATGACGAAACAAGTAATGACAATGAAGTAGACGATAACTTTCCTGGAGAAACTCTTATGGAAATAGACACTAGAGACGAACCATGGTTCACAGACTTTGCAAACTATTTGGTAAGTGATATCATACCTAAAGAAATGACGTACCAGCAAAAGAACAAATTTTTCTATGACCTCAAACACTACTTCTGGGAGGAACCCTACCTCGTCAAAGTATGTTCTGAAGGTATGATCAGACGCTGTGTCTCGGGACCAGAAACCCGAACCATGTTAGATCAATGTCACCACGGACCTACCAGTGGACATTATGGACTAAACACAACCACTAAAAAAGTCTTAGACTCAGGCTTTTACTGGTCAACCATCATCAAAGAAGCTCATACTCAAGTTCGCCTTTGCAAAGCATGTCAAAAGACAAGGAATATTTCAAAACGTGATGAGATGCCCTTAAACAGCATTCAAGTATGCGAAATTGTAGTCATATGGGGTATCGATTTCATAGACCTTTTCTGAAATCATACAAATTCGAATACATCTTAGTCGCTGTCGACTATGTATCTAAGTGGGCCGAAGCACAAGCTCAACCAACAAACGATGCCAGAGTTGTTATTTCTTTTCAACTATTCTGTCGTTTCGAGATGCCCAAAGCTCTCATAAGCAACCGAGGAACTCATTACTGCAACAAGATAATGGAAAAAACTATGAAAAGATATAGAGTTAACCATCGATTCTCAACATCGTACCACCCTCAAACAAGTGGTCAAGTTGAAAACACGAACAAAGCACTTAAAAGAATTCTTGAAAAACCTGTTAAAGATGATTTTGCCATCTGGTCAAGAAAACTTGATGATGCTAGTGGGCTTTTCGTACTGCTTTCAAAACACCAACCGGTACAACACCGTACAAACTCGTATACGGTAAAAACTGTCACTTGCTGTTTGAAATTGAACACCGTGCATACTGGGCCCTGAAAAACTATAACCCAGATCTTATCGCTGCTGGTGAAAAAAGAATGTTTTAGTTGCACGAGTTAGACGAACTAAGACATCAAGCCTATAAAAACTCTCGTCTATACAAGGCAAGAACCAAAGTCTAGCATGACAGAAAACTCAATATGAGAAAAGAATTCAAACACGGAAACAAAGTGTTGCTCTTTCATTCAAAATATAAATTCAAATAGCCAAAGCTCAGATCTCGCTGGATAGGACCATACGTAGTGAAACATCAATATTCATCCGGATATGTTGAACTATATGGAAAAGATGGAAAAACATTCATTGTTAACGGCCATCGACTAAATCTATATCATGAAGAAGAAGATTATAATGACCAAAGGGAAGCAGTCACTCCCTTCTTTCCGAAAGAATGAACTCCAGAAGTACGAGTCTAGCTAACGACTCTCTTAAAAATTAAGCGCTTCTCGAGAGGCAACCCATGTTTTAATTTAAGTGTGGAGGAGTCCCTCCTCCTCTATTTTTATTTTCTAAAAAAACCCCAAAAATATTTTCTTTTTGTGTGCTTTTTTTCTTCTGCATGTAATATAGCTTAAACCTGGAAAATATAGGGTGTGCTCAAGGATAGCTCTCTAGTAGCTACATTTCTCTATGCCCCGAGAAGTACCGTTTTCCTTTAATTTTCCCTATTTTCTAGTTTATCAGTTATCACATTGAGGGCAATGTTCAACTTAAGTGTTGAGAGGATCCAAATAGGAAAAATTAATCATATCTCTTTATGTTTTCCCTGCCAAAAAATATCAACTAATATTTTATGAAAATTTTAAAAAATAATATATTTTCTTTTCTCTTAAATATAAAATATGCTCTTAGTAAGACAAATTCAACCGGATAGACACTATAACTAGCATAAACCAGTCCACTAAATTGTGAGAATTTAAAGCCTTAAAAGAATTCGGGTATCCACCTTTGGTACCTAAGATAATTGATGCCTTTAGCTTGTTCTAGTTAAGGTTTGAATGCAATTGCAAGTGTCTCATCCGTCGTTACGGCTGTGTATTTGTAATTTGTCGCCTTTTCTAGAGCAATGGTATTGGTTGAAAATTATATTCGAGCGAGCCGGTAATTTAGTAGCTTTAGAACTTGTGCTTGATCATCATTTACCCGACCTCGATGAAATTAATTTATAGACAAAATCATATGTTATGAGGTGAAATAAATCCTGTAAGTTTTTGTATCTGCAGCACTCTCTTTTAGTGCTATTCCGCTGAAGAAATCAAAGTTGAAAGAAAGAAGTTCCGTGCCAGCCTTAGTTATCACAATGTTATTAAAAAAGAAAAAGAAATAAAAGTTTAAAGTTTAAGGCTTAAGTCTCGGCACAAGAGATCAGTATATGCTATTTTCCCTCATCAGTATCAAGTTTTACCCCTTTGAGATTTTGTCTGGTTCTCACGCCCCATCGGTCATGTTTATGTGTCTTGCACAAGTATATGGTAGCTATCTAGATTATGTCTGCGCGTCTGAGTGTCATTACAATTATAAATCCTATCTGAGTGGCTCGAGTGAATTAAAAATAAAACACATTCCTTTGTGAGGTGTTCTATTGTGTGTCTATGCCTGAAAAGTTAACTAAACCAGTAAACACTTGTAAACCGAATTTTCTCCACCTCACGATAAATGATCTTGTTTTTCTCGCTTTAAATTGCTTGAGGGCAAGCAACAGCTAAGTGTGGAGGGATTTGATAACGCCTTAATTATACATGTTTTTGGGGGAGTTATTTATATATATTTGATCATTTCTTGTGAACTCTCGATACTTAATAACATGAATTATGTGCAGGTTCACTTGAAGTCATCCCGAGCTCAAAAAGAACAAAGTTCAAGTGTTTATAGTCATTAGAAAGCAAGATAGAAGAAAAGAAAGGACCAAAGCTAAAAAAGACCTCAAGTACGCCGCACAAATATCTTGTGCGCCACACTTCTTATCAAGTTTAGAAATTAAAGACTATTAAATGAAGATTGCATTTACTCACCAAGTACGCCGCACAAACTTCTTTGTGCGCCGCACTTCCTGTCGAAGTTAAGAAGAAGAATAAATGGAATTAAATGTGACCCGCATTAACACCCCAAGTACGCCGCACAAAATTCCTTGTGCGCCGTACTTTGACCCCAAATTCAGCCTATAAATAAAGGATGATTTTCAAGCATTTAATATCCAGTCTTCTATCAAGAATCACTCTCATTTCATACCAACAAATCTATCTTCAAAACATCTTGAAGATTGAAGATCGAACCACGAAGAACGAAGAAGAACATTATAGAATTTAGAAGAAATAAAGGTTGTACTAAGATTCTATACTTATATCGGGTAGAGTTTGATTCATATTCTTACCCGGACATAGTATGTTTCTTGTTTATCTACTTAATTTTGTTATGAACTTCATAGCCATGAGAGGCTAAATCTCTCATGACTACTCGATGAAAATAATATAATGAATAAGCGTTTGGTATAATTACGATCTTGTTAATCTTAAGCTTACGTTAAAATCATATCGTGTCCAATCTTATCAACTTTGATGATCAATTTTGATTATATACTTACACCGGTATAGGTCGAAAGACCTATTATGAACTATATAGTTTTAAAGATTTGTCTTTGATCTTTATCGTTTGTGACGAGAAATCCACTTACGTTATTTGATAAACAAAATAGATTTGATATAATAGTAAATGAATTATTTGAGTGACACATTTGATTGAGTTACCTAAATATAATTTTTAAGTTAAACAAGTTACTTTGTGAAAACGTTTTCTGACGAGAAACCCCTTTTTATAAATTAAAGTCCTAAGTTTGAGATCGTAACTATCACTACGCTTATGAGTTATATGAAATTATCGGAGTAGTCATCTTTCTCATTATTGAATTCAGTTAAGTTTACTTTAAACATGTTAAAGTTTATTTTCATCTGATTATTCAAACACTACGCAAATCCCTGTGGACGACCTGGTCTTACCTAAAAGATTATACTACATACGTGGGTTATACTTTTACCCATATGTTTCCATCTCTTAACCGGTAATTTCAGTCTTATAAATTTAAAGCTTTTGAAACACATCATTTTGTCTGCTCGTTCTTACCTAACAGAAGACCCTCAATGCTCAACTCGAATCCATAGTTCGATCAATGCTGTCATAATATGTCCCAAGCAGCCGAACGAATCCCAAAACAACAAGCCAGAAGAAGAAGAGCGAGAAGAAAAGAACAACCCGAAAAACATCAATACCAACCCTTCCTTACCACCTGATCCATCAGTTTCATTCGTAACCGAAAAAGTCCGACAACGCAATTCATTCCTCAAATCACTCGGCTTGGTTCCCCCGTCATCCAACACAAAAATTTTTTGCGCAAAAGGGGATGACAGTGACGTGATGTTTATTGAGATAATTAAAAAGAATGATGATTCCCGCAAGGAGGAACCCGAAGTAGGTGAAAACACAGGAGCAGGAGAATTAGAGGTGGAGTATTTTAACATATTCCTGACTAGGAGCGAACTAGCATATTATAAGTACCTAATGAGTGGCCCAATTCCTTCAATATTTCTGAAAAGTCCCATCATCACAGAAGGATGTCCGTCAAACCTCAAAATACCATGCAACATTAGACATGTGCATGTGGAAAAAGCCTACATAGATCTAAACTCCCCTCTGAACGTCATGACCCAAACACTGTACAACTGGAACATGAGAAGAAAACTTGACCCTAGGGGTGACCCAAATAGGAGAGTAAGCAATTTCTCGGGAAGGATTAAGGAAATACACGTCTTCGTAGGAAACTTCACTTACGTCATAGACTTCATGATTGTTGAGGATATTAGTTCAATCATAGACCCTAGGATGTCACAAGTAGTACTAGGGAAGCCCATTGTTGAAATATCCAACATGACTCATGACCCACCCGAAGGAGTAGTAAGGTTCACAAACGAGACCGGTGAAATTGCTTATAAGATGCCCCATAAGATAATACAGTACAACTCACTATCCGATCTAGAAAGAGAGCATACTAAGTTAGTCTACCTTAGGAACGAGGAGGACAAAAAAAGAGGAGCAAAGTACATGATGAGCAATATATTAGGGTTTTACAAATAATGTTTGAAGCTTAGACCCGAATATTTGACTGGAATTGCAGATGAAGGAGAAGTCACGTAAAGACGTGTGACTTCGAGTCTAGCTACAAGATTCAATAATAAGAAAAACGTTTTTTGGGAGGCAACCCAATATTTATTTTTCTGCATTTAGGAGTGTCTTATGTTTTAATTTTTTTTCTTTTATGTTTGATTTATTTCTGTAATCATGCTTTGTTTTGTTTTTAACTTCGTCTTATTAACAATCAAATGTATTTTGCATAAAATAAGTGTAGGAAAAATTATCCAGTTTATAAGAACCAATTCAAACATATAAAATAAATTGTTTAGATTAATTCGCGTCAATTTCGAGTCATATGATTGTATTGACTAATCCAAGGTTTCATGCAGTAATTTCATACAAGAAATAACATATATAATCGCGTGCATAAAGTTTTTTTTCAGTCAGAGGGCCCCCGACCCCATGGGGGCGTCTGACTTCAAGAATTGCTTAAGATAAGATGATTTAATATAATGTGTTTAACAATAAAAGAAGGTTTTTGTGTGAGTCATAATCGGTTAAAGAAGAAAGGATTCATATGTCGAATATATTTTTAAAATATATACGAACAAAGAAAATAAAATGTCTGTGTAAGAATCCGATTATATACTAACGTTGGGTGTTGAAACTTTGGTGGTGTCAAATATACACTGCTTTGATAATTTTGTTGAGGGTGTAGGGAGATAGGGAAAGAATATTTTTGGAAAGGGGTTGGTGGTTGAAGTTAGTTAGTTAGGGGGAGAATATATTAGATAAGGGGGGGGAGTGTTTTAAGGTAGTAATTATGTGGTTAAGTTTATTTGAATTGATTGAGATAGAAGGTATGATGAGAAAGTAGGTAGGGGGAAATTTGTAAGGTAGTTTGATATAATTGATTTTTATTATTTACTTGTATTATAGTTTGTTTAGGAATGTTGCCCAATAATCATGATTTTAATAAACTTAATGGTCCAAAAAAAAGTGTTCATATGAAAACAACCTTACTGGAAAGTTTGATTCTTCGGGGCCAAATCCAAGATCAACGATATGAAGCTAAGTGGTACGTCTCTAAAGTATTTATCACTCAAATTTTCAGGGTCCTCACTTTCTATCACAAGTTTTGATAATATAACATATTTATTTCTCTATATGAGATAAAAGGAAACATCTGATCAATATCTTTTATGACACTCATATTAAGTTTCTCGTATTTCATCAGCTCTCTTTTGTGTTCTATCAATTCAAACACAAAATTATCGACCACATTGATGTGTTTTTATAATAGCTTCGGATTCAACGTCGATATAACTTTTTACTCTTCATAACAGATCAACATATCGCAAAGTAGAAGCTACCATCTGAATCTTCAAAGGTTGTCATTGTCATAAATGGATTACTGACTTCATCAAAAGATTTTTCATTTCAAAAAGGAAGTTGTATTCATGATGCAATTTTCATTTGTTCCTTGTATTGACCAAATAGCTAGGGATTAATTTCATATATATTCCGTGTGTAGTGGAGCCAAGTGGGTATATCTGCTCGATGTTAGACTGTTTGCTATTATCGTTATCAATTTTCAATTGATATAATTTGGCTTTTTATAAATGTAATGCTTAAGTATTGATATATTTTGAGTAAGATTAAAATATTGAAATGAAAATAGGATTTACTTGTGATAAGCATATATATGTTAGCTTAATAGTAACGATACATAGATCATATAACAAAAAATAATCAACGGATAATCAGTTTGAAGGTAACCAATTAGAATACGAACAATGTTTCATAATAACTATTAAAATATAGCAAACTCAAACTACCCTAAACCAAAATAACTAAATAGTAGTAAATGTTTAAATCTTAGGTTAGTCATTTTTAAATCATTTATGTTAATTAGAAGGACGAACATATGTTGAGGGTTTAGTAAGACCAAGTTTTATAAAAAAAAGTACTTGGTACAAAAGATCATAGATATTTAATGATGCTTACAAAACCATAAACACGCCTGAAATCATCCAAGGATATTAGAGCATATTTTATCTCTTCTTGTTCACGGCCCAAGTCCAAATAGTTCGCCATATGCTCAATCAGGTCCAACACTCGGTTGCTGCACATAATGAATGTCACACTATAGGTGAAAAAAGCCACATAAAACCAGATGTAATGGGCGGTTATGTAACGGGTCAAAAATGCCAGGCTGATGCAAAACACTTTTGTCAAAAAAGTCAGTTTTCTTTCACAAGTGATTAGTGTTCAGATATAATACCAAAGTTTCAAATTATACACATTTAATATACATGTAATGAGATCGAGAGAGATAACTTGAAAATAATATATCTTACCCATATAGTCCGTATAAAATAAAAACCACTCGGTTAATTTAGTTGACGTAGATACTAAGAAGATTAATAGCATACCTGCTACGTACCAATGATGCTCAAAATCGCCATTCGACTGCTTCTGATGCTTAATTCCACATACATAATATACTAATTAAATTAATCAGATGCTAACCAAATGCAAACTTGACACAATAAATTACCAAGCATAGTGTAGCACCACATAGGACCTTGAATTTTGAAATTGCTGAATTCAGCCGTGTACCAATGTTGGAAGTAGATCAAGACAGCGTACCAATTTACATTTTTTCCCATTTTTTAGTATTACGAAGAACCTACATGTTAGGTATAATTGAAAATACTATATAAGTCATTACCATCATGTATAAAGGTCTCATTATTATTAAAAGCATTAACAAACCAAGTTTCTACCATCTAAAACCTTTATCCCATGTACGCAAAGCCAAATCACAAAAGACCAATCTGTGTAAATAGTTTATACGCCATCACAACAACTTCAACATAAAAGAGATTTTAGGTAGCTACTTGTTTTTGTCAAATACAAATCAGTTCGAAAAAGTTCCAGGTCCAGCTTTAACTACAAACCATGTTGGCGTTTCCTGGAAAAATTTTCAGGCCCTGAACTAAAAATGGGCATAGACGGACCATGTTATGCCATTGAGTAATGAAAACATATATATCTCAAACAAAATATACACTGATAATTTTTTTTACTTCAAATGTGTTGTCATTTCCAAACAACAACTTACCATGAATGCTTAATTAAAGTATGATTATATTGCATGTACTTTAATAAAATTCATTGAGTCCTACACATCAGAGGAAAATAAAAAGAGACTAAAAAATAAGCAAAGAATAGACTATAAATGATGTGTGTCATTGATGGTGAATTAGTCAATTATATTACTTTTTCATATAGAAATCTCAAGTTATTGGCCAAGTCTAAAAACTATCATCATTAAAAACCAAACACCCTTTGGCACTGCTAAAAAAGATATCCAAACACCTCTAAAGTACTGATTCAAAATTGTAATGAGATGGTGTTCATGAAATCATGTCCATGAGACCATGAAAATACTGTATTACACATTCATAGGATGTCGTAATTTAAAAAATACGGAAAAGGTCATGCATATTGATCCAAGGCTTCACTTTAGCAAGTAAATGTTACAATACCTCACCTCATAAGTAAATTTAAGTCTCGGTTTCTAAATACATATGCCAACTGAAATATCTAAAGTTTGTTTCGGCTAATGTAAAACCACATCGCATAATAGAGACAACCAAATAGACATAAAATGAGTTATGATATATAACATCAGAACATATGCAAGTAGCAATAATGCAAAATTAAATACCCCTAAATATAAACTATTTGGAGCCACAATTCATGCACTCATGAATTTACCATACAATAACATTGAAAATATGCAAATAGAAATAATGGTAAACTATCTTACCTTGGTTATAATGTAGTCACAAGCACCCACCCATTTCTGCATTTGTGTCACAGATTCTCTAATACGTGAAAGAAAAACCATATATTTTATTGATCATAAGTAAATTGGTCATTATAGATAAAAGATAACCAAATCCACCCATCACAAGTAAATCAGAAAGATTGAAACATCTAGCAAGTAATAATTTACCTTTACATGGATCTTCCACTCTAAAGACTCGAGAGAAGAAGCTAAAGCCTTGTTAATTCCCTGCAAAGATCTTTCTAAACATTCTGTAAATTTTTAATTCCCTACCCAGATTTTTCAGCTTTGTCATTGATTGTAGTGTATACTTTTTGGAAGTGATTATATAATTATTTCGTTTTCAAGCCTAACAAAACAATTATTTCTATTTGGTATATATCTTTTAAGTGTCAAATTT